>JAOEHX010064934.1:26480-52639 GCA_025448015.1 Bolborhynchus lineola | reverse complement strand
TCCCAGGCCGAAAGTCAAAAACACAGTGCTGCACCAGCTACTGAGAAGGAGAAAAAATGACTGCTACTGCTGAACCCGTGACACTGTTCCATGCCTTTATAAAACTTCTCCTTCAGGCAAAAAACCACAACTGCTTTCAGTATCAGTTCCCATGTCGTGAAATATGCATAGTTCTTGTCTACTTTCCAGTGGGGCTATAAATTAATTAAACTATATAAATTTTTGGACTCTTCATCACAGAGATTATATTCCTGAGAATCAGAAAGTAGGATGAAGCATAAATGATAAAATGTGTAGAAATGACAAAACAACTAATAAAGGGAGATGCTAATAAACTTGGGTTTATTATTTAATCTCTACCTTGCCTATTTAAATATTCCAATTTTTTAAAAAATCACATCTCAATTGTATTTAAGAATTGCATTAATATACAATATATTTTCCTTTTCTATATTTGTAGGTAATTTTTAAATCATATTATTTATTTAATATTTTGTTTTGTATTTGGTTTTCTTTTCTGTGCTTTTAGACTAATTGCTGCATAGTTTGATCAAAATGCCAATGTCCATGCTGTTTGGATAGTCTAATATATCATGGTATCTTACTAGGAAGTGCTTAAGGTTGTAAATTAGCTCTATTTTCCACTGCATTCTATAATTAGGAATTATTGATGAGCTGAACATTAAAAAACAGAGCTACACATTTTCAGATGGTAAGAAACATTTTACAGAGTCTTTGCAATTTCTTAGGTAATAGCAACTTCATGCATAACATGAGTGAACTGTGCTTCAAGGTCATAAAGCACCTTGTATTCTGAAGCTACAGCCAGCTGACTTCCTTGACATTTTATCTGAAGCAGAGGCCTGTCTGTACCACCTATAATTTCTAAGTACATTAATCAGGATACAATCAAAACTAGCTTGCCTTGAATATAAGCATACTAAAATTGTGTAACCTACAACAACATGTGTTCTGTAACACTGCGATGGCTCAGCCAGATACAATGTATAAGCATATTATGTAAATATGAGAAGTATTGTAAACTCCAGTGGGGCTAAGAAGGATGGATGGAGCTGAAAGGAGAAGTCATCTGACAGACTGCAAGATAAAAAACAATACAAGCAGAAGGGACTGTCAATAGGTGGGACACCTTGCCAAATACCCCAAAAGAATGGATGGGAAAATCAAAGATAAGCCATGTTTGTTGAGGAAGCAGGGAGACAGAAGGATAAAGCACCAACAGAGACCGAGGGAGGATGTAGAAGACAGGAGCATCCTCTCTGATTTATCTCACTAAAAGGCTCTACAGCATGGTGACCCTGACCTTGGTGGATCAGGAACACCAAGGACCATGGTGATCATTGTGACCAATATGGCATCAAATCAGGCACATGGTGTACTCACTTCTGACTTCAGACATAACTGTTAAGGCATAACAGGTTTGTTTAAGTAGTGAGTACATAGTGGTAATGATTATTAATGTGTAGGAGCAAGCAATTAACCTGCGGTGTGTTGTTAATGAATGAATGAATCTATTAAAGTTTTGTTCTTGAAGTTTGAAACTGGCCTGATTTATCAGTCTTCTGTCACAGCAGTCTCTAATTTCCTAACAGAAATACATGTACATATGTCCAGTGGTAACAATGTAAAAACCTTTATAATATATTATTGTTTGTGCTATCATGAGAAGAAATATAAACTGCATAGAAGATACAAACCCTTTCAAACACCCAAAGCACTCTGATTTGGTAAAGAAAAACAGTCTTCTCAAAGGTTTATTGAAGCCAAAAGCCAAGTTGACAAAGCTTTGTAATTTGTTTTCCAGTGTCACAGAAGTAACATTTTTTATCAAGTTTGTAAGATAACTCTTAAATCCTTCTCAACCAGCATTGAGATATATGCAGAGATAATTCATATGTTGTATTGTTGCTGATGAAGGATAAATGCTCTGAGTAACTTTGAGAGATGAGGTTCTTGTAATACTGTGCTGGTTTTCAGAACGAATCCATAATTATCAACTGGATAATTTGCAAATGTAAAAAAAAAAAATTCTGGTATGTCTGCCTACTCATGCTTGTTCATGAATACCTCAGTTCAATGACACCAAAATCAGGAAATAAAGTGTTTGCCTTAAGTTTTAGGGCTACTACTTTGTTTTAAGAAGGGAGAAAAAACAAGCACCCCAAACAGTTCTGACTTACTAGTTCTGTATAGGTACCCAAACAAAATCTTTAAAAATTTTTAACTAGTAATTAATTGCATTGGAAATTACAGACATTCTTGTAAGAACAATAATAATAGCGATTTTTTTTTTTTTCTGGCTTTGTACACAGCTAATTGCCTTGTGAAGTTCAAAATTGAGAATTTACTTTTGCATGATGTACTACAATCCTCTATTGTTGCATTGGGAAAACAATAAGGCCAAGTTCTAAAGGAATAGTGCATTCATCCTTTCTTTTCTCATTTTCAAACAGTAATCCAGTGTGGTTTTCTGAAAAGTTGATGACTGATGAAAAAGTTCTATTGATCCACCTCCATCTCCCACCCCGAGATGAATAAAGCCTATGAGAAAACTGACTTCAAAGATACACATTGATTTGAAGACAATCTAAATGGAGAGAATATGTGCGTGTAGGGAAGAATTCCTCCACAATAACTAAATGCAGATTATTAAATTTAACACATTAAGAAGATAATGTAGAAATTATGCTGCATAATGTTTAGCAAAGTCCTTAGCAGTCCTTTTATACCCACCCTGTTTCAGACAGCTGCATATTGGCCAAAGGCAGTCCCCAGTTTCAGAGAAAAAGTAAAAGGTTTCTAGATACTAATCCAAGATTATGAAACTCTCAAAACTGGAAAATATCTGACTTCGACTTTGCTTTTGGTTTGTTAATTTTTGAGCCATTCTGGTACTCTGCCAGAAAAGTTAAAATAGTAAAAACCATACCCATACATTTAATATATTAATTATACCATGTAATTTCCCCTCCCTGCCCTCCATTGCACTCATAAGAAAATGATGGAGCAAAGGAGTTTTCATTAAAATAGACTGAGATAATAATTATTTCTCCAGGGTTCTAGATTATGTCAACCTGTTTTGAGCAGCTCCCTCAAAGAGCACGTTTTGTAAGCCATGAAGTAGATTACTAGTCACTATGAATGAGTATGAAAACAGTATAAGAGAACATGTGAGATAATCTGCCATCTTGGAAACATGATTCTCTTCCTACTGAATCATAAGAGCCAGTGACAGAATGACTGGCAAGTTTTTTAGAGCTGAAAACTGATATCATACTATATGAAATCATACTGAAATTATATTAAATACATGGAATGCCAACTATAAGTAATTATGTTTTTCTAATGAGAATCAGAATTTGAGATTACGTCAAGATTTATCATCACTTTTTTAAGTGTTCATAACATGTTGGAGAAATTAATTTTCCTTATTAAGGTCTATACACCATCAGCTAATATTCTGGTTCAATTTCTGATTTTTGCCATGTAAATATAAAGTTTGTAATGTTTCCCAGCCTCTTGTTATATTCAGTTCAAACAACTTGTTTCTCTGGTGCATGTGGATGTTATTGACTGAGGCAAATTTACTTGACTCACATTGCAAACTGCTGTGAGCATCTAATGGGCAAACCAAATGAAATGCAAGCCTATAACCTACTCCGCGAATCCTGAGGTAAAATTTGGTGTACTCTACATCTTCTCAGAGATGTAGAGTACACCAAATGTACTCATGTACTTTACTTACGAAAGCAGTAAAGTACATGAGAATAAGGCTCATTCTGTGTAGACAGAACTCATTGAATACGCTTTTGATATTTATGGGGAACATTATTAACAAAAGAAGATCTCATGCATTCTTTTTAAATCAGAAAATTCTGAAGTGCTCTGTTCTCTAAGGGCTTTTTCATGTTACTTTGAGCAGAATAGCAGCTGTAACTGGTGATTCTTTTAATTTTTTGTAATTTTTACTATTTTGCCTCCTTTGTGATGTCTGTACTCAGTAAAACAACATCCTTGTCATCACCTTTAAAAGAAATCCATACAACAAAGAATGCATTCACTGTATTCACTGCTGTGAATGAAGCGCTAACTTGTTCAATCTCAGTAACTGCTCTAACAAACCTGTCCTTCTTACTGCTAGAAGAAACACAAACACATTTCAAATAATCCATTAATGATCACTTATGTACAAACACAGGCTTAAACCAGATATTTTGTTATTTTTGGCTAAAGTTATGCAATTTTCAAGTTCCTTTTCTTTGACAGCATTCACTCTAAAAAGTGTATGAAAATCATTTATGATCATACAAAATTGTATTTTCAAAAAATATCCCCTCTATGCTAAACCTGAGACATTTCTATCCTTTATTCTGTTATTCATTATCTTTGCAATCACAGCTGGATTTTACCTGTTTTGCACACAAAGTTTGTTTGGTCTTCCTATCTTATAGTTCTTTATTCGGTTCAACTCTCATTCGCATATATGCAATAACCTTATTTTAACCTTAATTTGAACCTTGGCCTCTTGCCCTGGAAAATGGCCTTCAGAACAGTAACTA
The DNA here is from genome assembly GCA_025448015.1 of Bolborhynchus lineola. Lineage (NCBI taxonomy): Eukaryota > Metazoa > Chordata > Aves > Psittaciformes > Psittacidae > Bolborhynchus > Bolborhynchus lineola. The sequence continues at coordinate 48,059 of JAOEHX010064934.1, read as the reverse complement.
ACCTTCTCCACTGTTTCTTTATCTGGTTTAATTTTTGGCTTTCTAGACTACAGATTTGAGTTTGTTCCATTTGTGAATCTAGTCCTAGACTATGATACCATTATTCCAACTGTACTGGTGGAAAATGAGTTTTCTGGAGCACATTTCTTGAAGAACATATTATCTCTGCCTTCCCACTCCCCCTCTGTCCGCCAAAGAAGCAGTAAATGTAAATCCACATAGATCAGATAACATCCACATAGGATGCTTAGAAAGACTTTTCTAGAGCAATTGAATTTTCTGTAGCTTTTGTTTATTTAGCTTTTAATATCGGTACTGCTTGATATAGCAATGCCACTGTAAAGGTTTTAACCAATATTCTTAATGATCCCAAATTGTAAAATATAAATTTCATTTCCTTCCATACCTTACTTTTTTCTTCATACATTACAGACATCCTGTGGAGGACAGTCGTTCTCTGATAATTCTTACTTCTAGCAGACTTTGTAATCCTTCAAGAGAGATCATTTGAACGGACAATGTTAGAGCAAAAAAGTACCTATAAAAATTCCCTTTACCTCAGGTCATCCATATTCACTGACTGTTCATGGGAGAGCTTACACATAATTAAGTCTATAAAAATGCATATCAGTATTTCCAGACCTGAACATTAAATATCAGTTCAAAAGTTTTGTTGAACTGATATTTATTTGAGGTAATTTGTAGAAGTTTGATATAAATTATAATTGAGACAAGCTGCAGCTGTCGTCAGCTGCAGCACTGGGAATTTTGGATGTGCAGCATACTTAGTCTCTTCAAGATTCTGAAATATGGAATTAGAAAGCTGTTGATGAGTGAAAAAGCAATGAAGAATTAGTAAAAGATACAGGTTAAATGTCAACACGGTGCATTAGTAGCTGTGCGTTATCTCTGTAATAAAGTGGAAACAATAGACTAGGTTGGAAACACTAGAAACACAGGCAAAGAAAATGAAAGAAAATAATTAAAATTTATTATATGAAAGATATAGTGAAAAAAATACTTGCAACACTATAATTTCCAGCCTTTTAAAATAATGCTGGCTTCTGTACTCCTCTTACCTATGTGATAATACTCAAGTGTTCCTTTGCCTGTTCATGAAGATCATTTAGCTCAACAAGAGGGCTCTTTTTCTTTACTGGCACCCTAAGCTGCCTTTACACGTAAGAAAAAAATCATTTATTCTACCAAGGAGCCATATTTTTAGGATTAGTATATTTTCTTTTCTACTTTTGATTCTTATGATATCTCAAAATTCTCTACAGCTTATTTAAACAGGATCTTTCCCATAGATAGTTGCCCTGGTTCTTCTTTTGTGCTTTTCCCTTTTATTATCTTTCAGGTTCCAAGACAGGTTTGACATGGACCAATAGTACACACCAAGGGACAGGAGAAGGTGGAAAGGACAAGTTTCAGAACAAAACCAATTAAAAATTGTGAAAATGAAAATGACAAAGGAGGTTGAAGTCTCTAGTGATAAAGAGAAATTAAATATGTAAGCACTCATAGCATCCCATGTTCTGGTATGGGATTAACGAAACACCTGTCAAAACCAGACCTTGCCCTCTTCAAGGGCTGTTTTAACAAATAGTTTTTTATTCTCTTATTCCTGCCTTTGATTTGGGACCTACATTACAGACTCCCTTAAATTGCTGATGACTGTTGTTCATGAATACCATGGTCAACACCAGCACAAAACCAATGGTCAGTCAAAAGAAATATCCTTTCAAAGGCAAATCACTTCTGGGCTGTGTAAGCAAGGAGAAAATAAGACATTTTTTTTCCCCTTAATATCTCCCACATAGTAAAAGATTGTGCTCTTACTAAGAAGTTAAAGAAGATGAATTTGCATTTCAGATCCTGGTTCTTATACTTCCATGGTAAGATTTTATCAATTTTGAAATTATCAGAAGGGCTTCTGGAAAAAAAGTATGAGGCCTGAGGAACTATGAACTTCACAGAGGACTATAAACATGAAATCAGATTTTACACTGAAGTTTCTCCAAAGCCTATAAAAGTTAATGATTTTAGGATAATTATATGAGGCAAAAATACCTAAGAAAGCTGTTTACACTATATATAACTACCATTCTAAAAATAATAAAAGAAATTAGGGACTGTAGTGATAGGACAAGGGGTAACGGGTTCAAACTTAAACAGGGGAAGTTTAGACTGGATGTGAGGAAGTTTTTTACCTATAAGGGTGGTGAGGCACTGGAATGGGCTGCTCAAGGAAGTCATGAATGCTCCATCCCTGGCTGTGTTCAAGGCCAGGTTGGACAGAACCTTGGGTGGCTTAGTGGGAGGTGTCCCTGCCCATGGCAGGGGGGTTGGAACTAGATGATCTTAAGGTCCTTTCCAACCCTAACTATTCTGTGATTCTATAAATTAAATTATATGACTGCATTTAATTCATTTGAACAACTATGTCAAAACTTCATCTGGTACTTGTGTATCTGTCAAAAGATCATCAGTTTAGCACATCAAAATCATATGGAATCAGGTTACTGTCTCAATGAACAACATCAGAAAAATGAGACACTGCCATGGACAAGACAATAGATGACAACCCACAGCTGATGTGGATACTGAGGTGAGTTTTGAACCAAGGATTTGCCCTACCTGATCATCTCACACACTCACTCCAATGCTCTCCCTGCTCAGGTTCCAACAAAGGAGGTGGCTGCTGCTCCAGGATAGCCACACAGAAAGTTGTGTTTTTTCCTCCAGTACTACTTCTCACCATTACCTACCTCAGAAAGTAGCAGCCATGGACCCTGGAGCCCCCCCCAGCATTTGTCTCTCTTCATCTCTCTCGTCTCCAGGATGCTTCCCCACTTTCAGGACTTTTTCTCCATGCAGGAGCTTCACTTTTCACTTCTCTGAGACCACTTCTTCTTTTGGGTAACCCTCCACTTGGGCAAAAGCTCTTTCTTCCAGATACTGAAGTCACCATGCTTCCCAGTCTAAATGCAGACAGGAAACACATGATGAGTCTCCAAATTGTTGATTCTATCTCATGCCTCTATTACCTGGATGCCTCTATTAATCTTTCTGTTACCAAAATTAGCCATGAGCATGTCCTGGTCACAGAGGGCAAGTAGCAGGCTTCTCTTGGGAGTTTAAAACTTCAGGTTTGTGAAATTCACCCCTTCAGCACACACACATTTATATTTAATTATTGCTGCCTTGTAGTATTAATAACTTAAGCTTTTTTCTACTTACAACATAAGCCCTGATTAAATTTATATATAAACTTGGAACACTGTACAGACCTACTCATCTCCAGTTTTCTGATTGTATCTTCACAATAAACACTGTTAGGTAACAATTACTGCCTAAAACTTTCATCTGTTTTTTTTGGAGATGATCTCTTTTTCATGTCAGATTCACTAGAAATTAAAATGCACTTCTCGGCTTTTTTACTTCAGTGCTTTCTATTTATTACATAATCTGGAAAAATGTTTTCTGAGACCAACATGTATTAATATATATAAGTACATGAAATATGTTAATGGCTGTACCTCATAATTTGCTTTTGTTTTGTTTTAGTGTTTGTGTGATCATATATAATTAATAAGGGTAATGTGGCATAACCTGATTTAACTATGCTGCTTTTTTTAAGTCAATTATTTCTTCTATTTTTTTGCTTGTGTACTTTGTGAAATATAATTCGCCATAGTAAAACAAAATTTTTAGTAACTAGACATAAGATATGCTTCTTTGGATATTAATAATTCTGATGAAATATAGATGCAATTTTATAATTGTAAAATGTTTAAATGCTCTTCACAGAAAAAAAAAAAAAGAAAATAAGAGAAAATAAGGGTTTCTAGAACAGAGCATGTAATTTTCTCAACTGTCTGAAGCATCATCCATGTTCTGCAGGTAATACTGAACATAATTTTGAGCAGGTTCATTAAAATAATAATATAATCAGCTGAAAGCAGTTCAGCATTCTGAAACAATCCCAGCACCTCCTATTTCTTCTTGCAAACTACTAAGATGTTGGTATGTACTTTTTTGTTTTTGTTTTTTTTTTTTTATACATCCAAAAGTGATTTTTTTTTGATGTAGAACCACACTTCAGTAGGGATATTTTAATTTTATTTATAATACTTAAGAGGTCAAATTGACAAATTCAAACAAACAAAACAGATTTTACATTAATCTTCCACATTTTAATACTTAAAGTGAGTGAAAAACATCATTATTAACATAAGTGGTTAAACTCCCTAACGCAGAGCTGAGTGCTTGTGTCTCCTTAAGTATTGTCATGCAGAGGTCATGAATTGTGTAACTTTGTTTCATTTGGTATAGTTATCAGTAACATTCTGATACAAATACTTCTAGAATGTAATGAGCTTCCCATGGCTCGGTATTAATGCATTTATTTCCCTGTTCTTAATGGTGCCTCTGAGGAGGCAAGATGAAGTCTCATGTTCTGTCAGTGTGCCTCTGCTGAAGTGGTAGCAATGGTATAATTTGGAAAGTTTTGTTCTGTTAAGGACCACTGGCTCTTGATGGGTATTTTTATTTTGCTATCTATGCAAACCCTTGTGTGTGCTCCGTAGGACAAGAAGATCTCACATATTCATTAAATTAATTGTTCTTTATTGGACAAACAAACAACAAAGAACCTGACAAACCCATCCCTCAATGGCCACAATATATGTCCAAATTTGATTTTGAATAATGAAACGTAAGTAATCATTCAAAGCTATGTTTCTAACATTCATCAATGACAATGCCATTTCTAACTTTAGCATATCCAGATTATACAATCATATAATCTAACAATAAACTCCAGTAACTAGGCTTCCAGTTTTCTCTGATAAACTTGTTACCTGTGAAACTTTCTGCATTGAAATATATTTTCAGTGTTAAAATTGATCATGTTATGATCATGCAAAATGATGCTGCTGCATTAATGTAAATGCCTGAAACAAATGTCTTTCTAAATAGATTATGCAATATAGTTTTTATCTGATTGAGTTTAAGGACTATTGACCTTGTTCAATATCCTTTTATGAGGGTTTACATTTGTGTGGCAGCATTGCTTTTAGTTACATTGATACTTATTATCTAACACAGTAAAGGCATTTATTGACTGCAATTAAACAGTAAAATATTGATTAATTGCACAGTTAAGTGAGTCACAGCTTGTCACAATTTAGAGATAAGTAATATACTTTTCATAATTACAGTAAAATATTCACAATATCTTCACAGATGGCTTTGGTCAATATTTTAATTAGAGAAGTTTGAAATTTGAGGAATACTTCAAATCTTTCTCTGCCTTGCAACACACTAATTATTTCATAATCTGTATTTGGTTTACATGGTAAGGTTTTAGCAGCAGGGAGCTACAGGAATGGCTTCCATGAGACACTGTCAGAAGTGCCCCCTGTGTCAAACAGAACCAGTGCCAGCCTGCTCTAGGAGGGACCAGACACTGTCCAAATCTGAGCCCATCATCGATGGCAATGGCACCTCTGGAATAACCTCTGGGGGAAAAAAAACTTTCAGGTCCTGTTCCTCATGGGGAACTTCAGCCACCACAACATCTGACAGATGATCAGCACAGCATGATATAAACAATCTATAGGGTTACTGGATATCACCAGTGACAACTTCTTGATCCAAGATTCCATTCAACAATGAAATTACAAGCTTGGTAAGTGAGGAGAGAGCAGTGGATATTGTTTACCTTGACTTTAGTAAAAACTTTGGCACTGTTCCCCATAAAATCTTTATGAAAAGCTGAAAAAGTATGGACTGGATAAGCAGGTAGTAAGGTGGATTGAAAACTAAGTAGCAGGTCCCAGGGTGAAGCATTCAGCAGTATGAAACCTAGCTGGGAAGCCAGTAACTAGCATTTACCCCAAAGCTCAGAACTGACTAATGCCGTTCAAGATCTTTTGTGGGGAGTGAAGGCAATAAGATTTGTGTGAAAAACAGTTTGGGAATGAGCTCTGAGGCCTTGGTGCTTGACAAGTCCTGGGGTGATAAGTTGGGGTGTTGAAGGATGGGGAAGGTCGAGGGACAGGCCCTGGGGGGATGAACCAGGATGTAGTTGTGGCAGGAGTCTCAGTTGATGATGCGGCGGTTGTGAGAGGTTCTTCAGCACTGTGATTGCACTGTTTACCCGGACAGTTTTACAGGGGCCAGTGAGATTGAATGTGGCATATTTGCGCAGGTTGGGAAAGTACTGAACAAGGGGCTAAAAAGGGCTTGGTGGTAACAAAGTGGGATTTGAGTCTCTTCATCAAGTCCATGTCATGGAATGCCACAATCTCTATTAATGATTTGGATGGTGGAACAGAGTGTGCCTTCATAAAATTTGTTTTTAATTCAAAACTGTGAGGAGTGGTTGATGCACTAGAGGGTTGTACTGACACCCAGAGGAACCTTAACAGGTTGGAGAAATGGTCTGAGAGGAACTTTCAGAAGTTCAACAAGGGAAAATGCAAAGTCCTGCTCCTGGGGAGGAATAACCCCATGCACCAGTATATGCTGGGGACACTCAGGGATAAAGCAGTTTTCCTGGGTGTCCTAGTGTACACCAAGCTGAATGTAAGCCAGCAATGTGCCTTTGCAACAAAGAAGGCTAATGGTATCCTGGGCTGTATCAGTCAATGTATTGACTATAGGCTAAGGTATGTGATTCTTTCCATTTACTCTGCTCTGGTAAGGCCACACCTGGAGCTCTGTGTCCAATTCTGGGCTCCCTAGCACAAGAGAGACTTGGATATAATGCAGAGAGTCCAGTGAAGGGCTGGGAAGGTAGTGAAGGAACTGGAGCATCTGTGATAAGATGAAAGGCTGAAAGAGCTGGCGCTCCTTAGTCTGGAAAAGAGAAGACTCAGGAAGGATCTTGTCAATGTCTATGAAATATCTGAAGGGATTATTCAAAAAGGATAGAAGTCGGCTTTCTCCAGTGGTGCCCAGTCACAGGTTCAGAGGCAATGGGCACACACTGAAACACAGGAGGTTCCCTCTGAACATCACAAAACAATTTTTCACTCTGAGGATAGCTATGCACTAGAGCAGATTGGCCAGGGAGGGTGTGGAGTCTCTGTCCTTGGGGAGATATTCAAAAGCTGCTTGGACATGGTCCTGGGCAACTGGGTCTAGGTGTCCCTGCTTGAACAAGAGGTTGGACAAGATTACCTCCAGATGTTTATTTCGATCTCAACCATTCTGTCATGCTCTGATCCTGAGGTACTGGTCCTTTTGCATCATGCTAGTGGCAAAAAAATGCAGCATTCAACCTAGAGGTTCAAACTAAGTATTTTTTTGGAACACTGGAACTCACAGGTTAAAGAATATTCGCAAGTTATGTAGATGTTTTTGCTCTGCCTTCCAGGAAAATAAAAATACTTAGAAACATAGTGTCTGTCTCTCCTTCAAGTCCACAGTAACCACAGTTCCATGTCTCAGGAGCACCCAGCTTAGGCCTATGCAATTTGAGGTTTTAAAGTAGACAGCATCTACCTTAAAACTTCAAACTTCATCATTGCATTAAAAAAATTAAAAGTTTGATTTTTTTTTTTTTTTTTAATATATGTCATTATTTTTAGCATCTGTATGCCACACAGAAAGCCAGAAAGCCTGTCTTGGTAGAGAAAGATTAAGAATGTACTTCTCTGAGATCAACAGGACTAAAGCATCGGCTCGGCTAACAGTATCTTGCTTCTATAATGGGAAAGATGTCTGATCTGTTAAATTCCTGGCAGAAAATGGAAGTTGCAACCAACTATCTCTTGTCTCTATGAATAATAGGTATCTGTATATTCTCCAATATTTAATCTATTTTAAGTCCAATAGATTTCTAGTTCCCTTCTTCTGTTGGAAACAGAATGTTAAGACCCTGGATGAGTGCAAAAGGAAAGTAAAGGGTCTGTGTGGAATGTAAGACTTCACAGCTAAGGTGCTGTGCTTTGCATTTGTGGCTTAAAGTATTGAAATCATGCCAGCATTTTGGTGACTACTGAACAATGCTTGTGCAGTGTTAAAGCACACTCTCTCACTCACTCTTCTCCCTCTGAATCCCTAAAAAGCCATCAGGATTGAGGTGGGAAGGAGACTGTGAGGGGACACAGCTTAGATAGCTGACCCCAGCTGACCAAAGGGATATAAAATACCATACTGCATCAGGCTTAGCTGTAAAAACTGTGCTAAAAGGAAGCAGTGGATATTCTGAATTATGGCATCCATCTTTCCATGTAGCTGTTATGTGTGATGGAGCCCTGCTCTCCTGGAAATGTCTAAACACCTGTCTGACGATGGGACATAGTGAATGAAACCTCTATTTTGCTTTGCTTGCTTTTGGAGGTTTCCCTTTACCTATTAAACTGTCTTTATCTAAATCAACAAGTTTTCTCTTTTACCCTGCTGATTCTCTTCCCCATCCCAGTGTGAGGGATGAGTGAGCTGAGCTGCTTAGGAGGGTTGACCCACAGCTTCCCAGATTCAACTGGTACACTTACTGAGGTTCTGCTTCCTAGAAAGTGGCAGGACATTTGCCTGCCAATGGGAAGTAGGGAATGAATTCTTGGGTTTGCCTTTCTTGTAATGAAGGCTATGTTTTTCCTACTAAGCTCATTTTAACATGACCCATGAGGGATTTTTTGCATCTAATTTTCCCCTGCCATTCCTGTTGAGGAAAGGGAGTGAGAAAGTTACTGCATCTGGCAACTGTCCAAGGTCAAACCACAGGGAACAAAATCTCTCAGTCCCTAAAGGCATGTTTGAAAGAAGGTTTACTTTAGCTCTCCAAGATAATTTCGAGGTAGTTCTATATACCCACTTTAAGCCCTTAGAGTATAGCTGTGCAGTATCCTCTCAGAGTTTTCCAGATACCTTAACTATTACTCAAGGACATTGTGTTTTCCATGGCAATACTGTCAAATACACTAAATTATTCACTGATTTATTAAGTCTGTCTTCAGAATGAAGAATTATTTAACATCTCTGAAATCACCTACATTATTTACTATAGCAGTAAGATCCTCTTTCTTACTGATTTAGACCCTATTATTTTACAAAACAAACCAAATTAGATTAATTATTTCAGAGCAAATATGCAAAATACTGTTTTTATTTCACCAAACAGGAAATTTTTTAGACTATTTGCTTCAAATCATATTTTTAAGCTGGCATTCTTGTGGGCTTAAGTGTAATACAAAATGGAGGTTACAAGGTGTACTGCTGGTAGGCAAGATATGTGACTTCACAGAATCAAATCAGTAGGACTGTCTGGTCTCAGAAACCTCCTTACCTGTTGCTCCCTTGGGCTGCATTCAAAAAGAGTCTGTAATGATCTAATTTCTGAAATACCATGACCAGAGGGCACATTTCCTTAAAGGATTAAGAACTGATTGTTTGGCCAAAAAAAAAATCATGTACAAAAGAGATATGTAAAGGATAGCATAAAAGATCTCTTTTTCTAACAATTATATATATAAATCAACGAAAGATATCAGAGCCTAAACGAATTTGACTCTTTTCCTGCCATAGACCTTATGCTTAAGAATAAAAGCATTATTCCTCATTATCTCCTCAAAATATGCTACAGGCTGCTTCAAAAGATTCTGTTATCGAGACCTGAAACTACAGTATCAGCAAAACTATCCCTAAGGAGAAATTAATTTTAAGAAATATATATAACTGAATGCCCTCCTGTTAGTAGATAAAACCTTGACAGGAACTATGGTGATTTCAGACAGAAAAAGCCAACCAAACTCTTTTTTCCAGATGCATTTCTTCACTACCTTTCACTCACAGAGTGCATTACAATGGTCAGGTGGCTCCAGTCACACTGGTATGAACTCAACCTTTCATTGTATTAAAATGTAAAAAGGTCATGAAAGTCATTCACTCCTCAAATGCAAGCCTAGGAGGAGACACAACTCTTCACATTTATCAATAATGAATAGTTTCAGTCTGTACACTTTCTCTCAAATTGGAATTTTGTTTTTCATCTGTAGGGAAATGCAATAATCTGTCTACTGAAGAAAGCAAATGAATTTGAAAACTGTCTAAAAAGCTTTATACCAAGACATCATCCCCTGCAAATCTCCATCTGATGATATTATAGTCTGTAGCACATTTCAGGGCTGGAACGTGTGTAATGGAAATAAAAAATCATTGGTTTTACGGTGTAAATAGCATAAGGCCTTTTGAATTACCACAAATCAGGATTAAGAAAACAGTGTTTCTTGGTTCATTTATTCCATGCAGTGTTGTTTTTCCATTAATAACCAGCATCCTGACTTATTTCCATAGGAAACCGCAGTTCGAGTACATCTGATTTTTATTTTTAATCGTATTTGAATTCTTGTCACAGTTATGAACTTTTCATTGAGATCAGAAAATCTTGTTTTCATAGCAGTTTTAGTTTGATAAATCAGAGGTCAATATTTGCATACTTTGGATTTTGGGGGGGTTTTGTTTTGTTTTTTTGTTTATTGTTGTTGTTGGTTTGTTTTTTTTTTCTTTCAAGAGATTTTATGACCTTTTTATTACATTTGTCCTTAAAGCAACATAAAAATGTGGCTTGCACAGCCTCTTTAAATTGTATAGCTGCCTTATTTGTATGGTACACAGTTAGCATTAGCCTTTTTCCAGGAATCATTGAGGGGTAATAATATGAAAAACTTGTTTGATATTAAGACAAATGAATTATATATTTTCTGAGGCCATGCTCAAATTCCTCAAAGTCTTTCATGTATCTGTGTGTGCAAACAAAACAAGTTTTCTCTCTTCCCTTGGATACTATAGACAGATACTTTATATATAGATAAAGAAAAAAAAAAAGGCAAATATTTGCTGCATACATAATCTTATTTGAAAAACAAGGAGATAAATGAAGAGCAGGGTTGGTGAGGTGGTTTGGTTGGTTGGTTTTCTTTTTGTCTGGTTGGTTTACAGGTAAGACTGGAGATGCTGTTTATGGAAAATAGCATTACAGGAAGAATCTTGTCTCATACCCAAAATTTATACAAATATAAAAACTTTCATGAGATAAATTTAGTCCTTAAATGCCTTAAATGGGAAAGTAACTCCAAAAGCTAAGTTCATACACTGAGTTTATATGTACATTGAATTACAACTGTCTGCACCAAATAATATAAAATTTATTTCATCCTATCTTTTGCTAGGCAGTTTGAGCATTTGCCCTATTTTTTCTTCTCTCAGAGTGCTCCTATTTTTTGATGGAAATTTCATTCTTTATAACATTGAAAAGTTAAGAAAATAAAAGTGAAATGTTAATTTTTATATCAATTCATAGCAAACTAAAGTATCTTTCATTAATAAATTAAAATGTGATATGTGAAGTCCACCAAACCTTAAACTGGCTTTGTCTCTGCATAAGGACTTTTATCCCAGAAGCTTAATAAGCTCATTCTCTCCCGTCACTTGACTCCTTAGTTGTCACTCCTTTTCCATAATAAACTGTGGCTAATCCAGAAGGGAATCCATGACAGGCTGTTCAAATTAAGTCTGCGTTTCTAAAATATTATGGTAAATATGTAAAACTGCATAAATAGTAAGTTTCCTATGCTGCTCTACACACACAAATCTGGCCTGCTTGAAACCTACAGTAGTTTTCCCATGGCCTTGAATGAAATAATTCTTCAGAAAAATATACAACCTTTGAATAGTTTTTTGTTATAAAGGAAGTTCTAATGACATGAGCAAGCTGTGCAGAGAAAAGTTTTCGTATTGGTGCCTTCAACCCCACAAGTTTTAATCTGAAAATATAAACCTCTTGGGCTTAGAGACAACTTTCAGCAATGTTAGAATCAAGTATGTATCACTAGGGAAGGAAAAAAAAGCCTAATACAATCTATATATTTCATATAATATATCTGAGTCATTAAAAATCAAAATTATATGAATAATATGAATTTACATTTCAAGAGGGATGACTTATAAGGGTGTGAATCTTAACATATGTCACTCATATTTCATCTTAATGTAGCTTTCTGAGAGGTGGCAAAAGATGATGGAAGATTCACGGGTTCCAAACATAGCATTATACTATTCCTAAAAAAGGCCCCAAACTTTAATTAACTTAATAGTAATTTTCTATTTCTTTAATCTCATTTACATGAGTAAAGAATATGAATAGATATAATTTTATTAATCTTAAATTCTAGATACTGTTGTTGCAAAATATCTTGACTGCTTTTCTGCCATCGTGGGAAGAGTATCACTGAGACAGCTTGCAAGTATAAATAACTTAAAATAGTTCATTTCCTAGTCCTTGTATAAAATTTAGATGATTGAGATATTTCTTGCTGTAAATAGATCTTGACTGTATCTTTGAAGGGCAATTTTGGTAGAGATAAACCATATCTATTTAGCTGCTAAATGGCTACTGGGGAGTTATCACAGACTGATAGTTATTCTGAGAATATGTTTCTGCCTGTAACTCATTCAAACAGCATCTGTGGTTGGAAACAGGAATATGACTTCATGTTTTGGTTGCATGGCTGAGAACAAATCTGGTTAATTGCACACAAGATGGAAGCTGTTCTGCACTGAAAACTAAAGTAGTAAGTAGTGCTCTGTAATTTGTCTGTATAGAAGGCTTTTCCATGCAGTAGTGATATAATTAAGCAGCTAAAGTTATTAAATCACTGTCATGTGGAAAGCTTTATACCACAGTAAGTAAAGTTTCTTTTATTTTTTTTTTTGGGGGGGGGAGTCTATTTTACACTGTTTCAAAAGCAGCAAAAGCTAAACTTAAAAGAATTTTTTTCACTTTGATGATGTAATTATTCCCTTTGAATACCTTTGAGTATTCCATACCAGTACAACTGAAGCAGTTTAAAAGCATTAGACCAAACAAAGTCCTACCCAACCTAAAAGGACTGTGGTCTTCCATTCTCTCAGTACCAAGGCTACAGCTTAAATTATCTTCTATGTGCTTTCAGTTGCAATAGTGTTCAAGGCACATTTTCTTGTACTACCCTATTAAAATCCTGAATCACTTTCTCTTAAGTTTTGCTTCATCCAGACTGTAATGACCTAGAATCTCTAATCAAAGTGAACTCTCTTTGGTCTAGTTGTCCTCTTCTTTCTCTTGCATCCATGTATTTCTCACATCTCTTTCAGAATATGTGGGAAATGCCTAGTATGTGTGCTACATTGAAGTGTTGGTCAAAATGAAGACTACTCAAAATTGTTACACCACAGTGTTGTGGTTTAAGCCATAAATCAGCCATGCAGTTTGCTCACTCACTCCCCCCTTTTTCTTCCCCCCAACTCCCAGAGGGATGGAAAGGAGAATTGAAAGAATGCAATTCCCACAAGTTGAGATAAGAACAGTTTAGTAACTAAGGTACAACACAAACCACTACTACTACCACCAATAATAATAATGACAAGAGAAATGCAAGGAAAGAGAATACAACTGCTCACCACATATACCCAGCTTAACCAAGCAACGAGCCCCCACCCCTTCTGTACCTCTGCCCTCCGTTTCTGCATCTTGAGCATGAAGTGCTGTGGTATGGAATACCTCTTTGGCCAGTTTGGGTCAGGTGCCCTGTCTCTGCTTCCTCCCAGCTTCCCTTCTTCCCTGGCAGAGCATGAGGCTCAGAAAGTCCTTGGCCAGACCAAAATATCCTAAGCGGTAACTGAAACATTGGTGTTATGAGCACTGTTCCCAGGCTGAAAGTCAAAAACACGGTGCTGCACCAGCTACTAAGAAGGAGAAAAATGGCTGCTACTGCTGAACCCGTGACACACAGTTGTCCCAAAGTGTGTTTCCATTACATATTAGCAATGGTAAGTAAGTTTATAGGAAACAGAATTAAAAAAAAAACCTTTTTCTCTTGAAAAAGAATTTAAAAACTCATTTCTTTTTGAGTTTGTTTTAGTACTGCTCACTCAATTTATCTAAGGGAAATTGGTAGAAATTTGAAATAATTTATAATATACAGGGCTTTTTTATCTTTTTGATGTGCAGCGTAACATTAATTTAGTATGACTTTCATTTCCCAAAATAAGACTTTAGAGCAGGTAAGTCAGCAAAAAAAAGAAGGGGAACAGGCATTATTGTTTTTTGTTTGTTTGTTCATTCATTTGCATTTAACTCAGGACCTGTGAAAGCCTCCTGTAACATCAAAGGATGTCCAAAGAACTCTAATATTAACATCTGTCAAATTAAACATCTTTTAGAAATAAAATCAACATACAAAACTGTCATGAATCCTAAAAAGGGATTAAAGTTTCCCTGTATATAATTCCTAGTATTTGGTTTTGGTTTTAACTGAATGAGTAAAAACCAGAAAGAACAGTAAAATAAACATTGATTGAAAACATTCAGTAGGACCAACTAGTATGCTACAATCCTCACTTATGCTTTTGTTACCTCCTAGTGATGCGGCTAGCAAAACTGCCTTGCAAACACTTCCCAGGCTATTCTCACTCTCAAACAGTGCCTCGCTTCTCTTTGCAAGAGCAAACCCAGCCAGTATCAGGCCAGAAGTCTTTCCAACAGTTTGAGAGCACAAATGGCCAGTAGAAATAACTGACCTTGAACGGTGGGCTATATTTTCTCACACTGCTTAATTTATAGGTGGTGAAGCCTTGGATTGTGTTGTGCAATTGCCAAAGGACAAAAACGTAGTCTTAAATATGGGACAGGTTCAGCCCCTTAGTTGCCCTCACTCATCTGCTTTTCTCTAAGTGACTCTTGGCTTACAGTTAGGCAATAGTCATATATCATACATTGCATGTCATGTCACAAGCAAAAGATGAGAATGAGACTGGGGGGACAGTATAGTGTGTGAAGCCAGTGGAAAGGTTAATAGGATTTATCTAGGGAAGGGAGAAATATGTTCTCATTTGCAGGTGAAAGAAGGATTTCTTTTCTGGGCTTGTTTTTGTTGGTGTTTTTTTTTTTTTTCTGTTTAGTGTCTTTCGCAGTATGTTAGTGAAAATGGCATGCTCTTTTGCCAGAATCTTGAAGTTCATATCTGCATACAAAGTTTGAAAGATATTTTATAACTGAAGTAGTTAAAATGAAGTATCTGTCTTTTTCTTAAACCTAGACATCTGTTAATAAAAATTACATGACACTTTAGTGTGATAAATAAAAATAACAATGTGTGTGTTCCTGTGAGATAACACACACCTCAGAGCCATGGAGACATATGCCTTGGAGTGTCTTAATATAATTATAAAATGTCTCAGAATTAGTTAAAAAAAAAAAAAAAAAAAAAGAGATTCACATGTTCACAGTTGTCCAGAAGAGAAACATGAAAAATTTGTTACTATAATGTTTACTGATGGATTTAGGACGGGAAATATAATATTGGTTTAATATTCTGATTATCATCTCAGTTTTGTTACACAGTCGTAACATTTATTGTTCTATGGGACTGGACTACTGCCAAGGTTTCTGTTACAACAGTTTCAAACAGCACTATAGTTGACATTAGCAATCTGTAGTGAAATGTTTCCTATCAGCAAAATATTGAATTACCTGGTTCCAAATTTCTTCCAATTGGGCTGTCACAGTTTGATTATCGTGTATTTGTCACCTTTGAATGAGATCCAGATTTGAATTCTTGCTTTCTTAAAGGGTAATTATAGGATCCCAAAACTTCTGGGTGTTAGTGTAGATGGGAAAGGGAAATTTTATTCCTTGAAGAAACTGATCTCCATTTAGAGTAGGTAGTGTTAAGTGGTTAGGTAGTGCCTCCCAGAAAAATATGTAAGCAAAATCAAGTGAAAAGAAATGGCAGAAAATCAATTTTCCCTCCCGCCTTCTCCCCTTCTTGACCCCCCAAGGACTGCTGGAGAAATAAGGAGCCAGGTGCCGAAAATCTGTTCCTACTGCGCTCTGGGAGAATTGCTGCAGTAATGACACCTCCAATTCTCAAATGAGCCCTCCACACAGCGACTCAATTATTATGTATTAGACACAAAATGCTGCACATATTAACAAGAATTTTATTATAATATCAACTGTGACTACCTGTCCATATTATAGGATGTCAAATTATGTATTTCTTTGCATCATTTTTAATAAAATAGTTATGATAACTATAGTGATGCAAATGTTTCTTATTTCTTAAAAAGTTGCTAGAAATCAGACTTGGAGACAAGTTACACAGAACGAATATGTTATTAAACTGTTTCTTACATCTACTGTGAGATGCTAACACACGCAATCAGTTCACCAAACTAGCATTTAGTCCTCAGGTTTTCTGCCAATAAAAGGAAGTGGAGCAGATGATCAATACAATTTTTTTTTGCTAGGTTTTTCTGACTGTCTTTGCCATTTCTAGGTTAGCATTTTTAGAAGGAGTAGATTTTGCAACATCTCTCTCTTTTTCTGGTATTTTTGACTTCAGGTAAACACATAAACTCCCACTAGCAATGATTGCTGCATGTAAGGGTCTGTAAAAACTCAAAAGGTCACTGCACAGAGCAATCAGTTGGGACTGTGAGAGAGCACACTGACATTTATAATACAACTAAATCAGACGCAGTTCCTATGGAGACTATGCAAGTGTTTTAAAAATGCGGAGTTATTTATAATATAAAACTTTACAGGAAATAAATATATATATTGCTTGCATAAGAAATCCAACCCTGTTTAATATGTGACTGTTATGCAGTATTTACCTCTTTCCATGTCCACTATGACATTGTTGGCTTAATTTTATTGGATACTTCTTTCAAATACCATCTTTTGCTTGTTGTTGGAGTACTCATGCCATTAGACACCAAGTTCATATACTTATATTCCTTCTAAACTTGTGGTTTCACATATTTATATTCCTTCTAAACTCATGGTTTCACATATGTCCTTGCATGTTGCCACCACTAACTTCCAGCCCAGTTTATAGCTAGTGAGTAGAGCACAGGATGAAGTAAACACTGCTCATATACAATTTTTATTCACCAGACTGTTATGCCGTCATGAGTAACAGGCTGTTCCTAATGAATTTATCTGTTTTCTTTTTCTTTAAAGTAATGCTCTTGCCTCTGAAATAGAATTTTTTGGCATTTGAGAGTACTGCTAGAAATTTACCTCCACCACAGCTAAAAAAAACGATTACTTGGAAAAGTAATGAGTAGTGAAGAATCTTCTTTGTGCGACACTTTTTTTTGTGCACACTATCAAAGAATAATTAGCAGAAATACAGTCTTAGGTCTGTTTCTATCGAGGACAGTTAGGAACTTCTTCATTTGAGACTGTCTTTTTGATGTGATCAAGATTCTCATCAGTTGTGGGTAAAATTAGTGTGATGTAGAATCACATAATTGTAAAACAGTTTGGGTTGGAACGGACCTTCAAATGTCATCTAGCCTACCCCTAATGCAATGAGCAGGGACATCTTCAGCTAGATCAGATTTCCAGAAACCTGATCAGTGTGAAGTGAGTTAGCACTGTCATTATGATGATCATGTTCTGAAGTACTGCTAAGACTGGTCTTTTGCTGTCAGTCTTCTACCAGGGGTCATAATGGAACAGATGATAAAATCCTGATGATAAATCATGATAAGTGCAGTAATAAGTTATTTCAGAGATAAAGTGTAACAAGAAAACGAAACTGTCATCTGGACACTAAACAGGAGTCGCCTGGCCATATAATATGGAAAAAAAGGTCTGAATGTGCTACTCAGGTGGTCCCCTTCCTCTCAGGGGCTTATCTTTTGCTTATGAAACAGCAATACTTTTTTTTAACCAGTGCTTTCACTTCTTCACTATTTCAGAGAAAACAGGAGTACATGGTATGCAGTGTGCTACTGTACATCAGCAACTGGGGGGCACTTAAGAATCTGCTTCTACAAACACAAACTTTTCTTTAAGTAGCTTAGAGTGATCATTTTCTACAGAGTCTGCATTCCCTAAACCTAATGTCCAGTCTTTCATATGCTGATGCTGCTGATGATGATTATTTTAAAAGTAAGAAATAAATTACAGTTGAGTAAAAGAGTGGAATGTCCAGTCACAGGTTCCTCAGATGAGAAATAGATGGAGGAAAAACATTAATGTTTGTTAGTGTAAGCCTGCTAAGTTACCAGGCTGGTCTCTTGAAATTCTGGACTTGGCCAAGGTTGAGAAAAGAATATTCTTTCAATGGCCAAATACCCAGGCTGCATGAAGCAAGGGAAATGTATCTTTTATCGCTGAAGGAATGTAATAAAAGCAATTGGTAAGCTTGTGTAAGTTAGACATCTAACATTACATCATCCTGCTCACATAAAAAAGTACCTCATAGTCTTGATTTGTGTTTTACTCAGTTTCTGAGTGCCTTCTTATGAAAATTTTGTCTTCTTTTCTGCTGTGTGTAAGAATTAAAAAGTGTTAAAATAACAAAGAGAAAAAGATTTTACTGCAAAGATTATTGTTGGATTTTATAAAGAGGGTAATTTTATTCAATATCTTAGCAGGTAAAGACATACTGTGAGATTTTTTTTTTTTTTTACTAAAAGCTAATAGAAAGAGATATAATAAAATGTTATCATAAATCATACAGAATTTTTAATGTACTATCTAGTCAAATTTTCAAATGTAAAAAGGCTAAAAAAGCCCTGAACTTCAAGGTAAGTAATTCACTTGAATGAAATAGAATTTTTTTTATTCCAAAAATATGTCACTTTAATCAAAGGAAAATCTAATTCCCTGGATTTGCAAGATCTATGAAATTTAAGCCATTTTTAGTACATAAGGATGAAACTATGGATCTTGCAGCATTTACAGTTGTTATACAGCTGTGTATCAGGGCTTTACTTCTGTGCTTACCCCATATACTCTGTCACCAGCTTTCTGGGTAGTATAGGAATTCTCCAGGTAGTACCTTCACAGTTGAGACAATGAGCTGATTGAAGACAATATGCTATCTGAATTCCTATCCTTCTTCACAAATTATTCTTATAGGAGTAATACAGTTGGCAATTTAAGATAGTCTCAGAGAATTACCCAAGAGGTTCTTGCTGTGCTTAGGCCAAAACAATTATGCTATTTGTATGATTGCATACAATGTTGATTAACATCAGGGGTGGAGAACCAAGACAGGCCTGGAACATTCTTGTAGTTTAATCTAGCGATATTAAAGAAAATTTTATTCTTATATAAAAATGCTGTGAATCATTTCATTAAGTTAAAATACCCTGACAAAACCTAATCAGAAACTGTGTTTAGGTGCAGAGGAACTCAGAAGAGTGATCTTAGAGAGAAGTCCCATTGCCAACAACGTTACAAGATTGGGGTTATACCGTAGGTCTTGCTCCAGGTTATTATCAGAAATTTTCTTGAATGTTTCCATTCACTCTCCTTTGTTTGCTCCTAGATGACTCTTACCTACAGAACCCTGTCAGGTGAAAGAAAGACTTCAGACAGGCTAGCTCAGTTTTTGCCTGACCCCATCGGTTACCTATGATTTTGATTATGACATTTAGTGCTTTAGCTAGAGTAATGCAAAAATAAAACTGCATCATTCTAGTATTTATTCAGAATGAACAACCTTTATCAATTCAAAATATATCAGAGCACTCAATGTCCATGAAGACACTACATGTGACTCACAATTCAGATGAAGAGTGAATACAAACAGGTATTTGATGAGGTAAGAGATTTTAAAAGGCAGTTATTCTACTTTCAGTATGAATTCTCCACCAGTTATCTCAATACAACCAAGAAGCAGAGTTGTATGAAGTTTATCCAGCCATATATAAGAGAAACAGAAAGTTAATGTAATATTTTTTATTTCTTTTCTTGATATTTGACTACTGACCTATGGACATACATTGCACTTGTCAGAGTAACAGATAAATACAGGAAACATCTGTAAATTAGAAAGCTTGAGATTCATCAGCTCTGCTGTTTCAGGAAACAATTTGTTAATATAACTGTCAATTTGTTAATTTAACTCATCACAGAGTTGGCAATGCAATGTAGCTGAGAAATTGATGGCTTTATGGAATTTCATCTTGGGAAGAGCTTTTAAAAAATATGAAAATGTAAACCATATGATTTTAATTAGTCATCAGTTTGATCCCTTTATTTAGCAGGAAAATCATATTGACAGAATTTGTACCTTATTCAATTGATTTTTCAGGAAATACCATACTTCACTTCAAAAATACTGTCTCTGAAAAATTAATCTAAAAGCACAGACAATAATACTTGAAAAACATGTCACAGGCTAGAGCTAGCTGTATGAGTCACATACCACTCAAATTTCACATATTAATTACGGTCATACTCATTTAGAATTTGTGATCAAAGTAGACACACATATTTCAGACATATTCTTCTAGATAGACTTAATGGTTAGAGACAATTAAAGCAAAAAGCTTTTTGGTGCTAGAATCCATGTGAAGTAGGCAAAGTTGCATACCAAATTTTCTTACAGGTGAATCATATGTACAAAGCTTAACGTTTATTACTAGTCCAATTAACATCTTAATAATTTGAGTCTAAATTATGTAATTGAAATGAGAAAGTCTCATAATTAACATAGTAAAATTGCTATACAAAAAGTTCCTAGTACCTCCCCCTTTTCTTTGGAATTTTACTCATCCTTCCATTTTTCCCTGTGCAAGGCTGGCAGTCTTAATCTTCCTCAGAAAGCAAGAGGGAAAGATTTGAACAAGCATGTTTGCTGGAAGGAGGATGATGTTCATGATAGCACAATCTTCTTTCTCAGAATTGGGTCTGCTTGGCACTATTTTGATATCTTTTTTCTTAGCACAGGCTGATTCCTTCTCACTGGTTTCCAGACAGACTTTTACAGTTACATAGCTTCTCCAGTGCCAAATATCGTAAAGCGCATTTTTGTCATGCAATAACTACGTAGGTCTGTCAGGCCATTACCATTAAAAGCTTCTTACGCAGACGCAGGGACTGTGAGAATGAAGACCCTAGGCCCACTGCAGGAGAGGATCTGATACAAGACCATCTTAGGAACCTGAATGTGCACAAGTCCATGGGACCTGATGAAATCCATCCACGGGTCCTGAAGGAGCTGGGAAATAAAGTTGCTAAGCCACTGTCCGTCATATTTGAAAAATCATGGCAGTCAGGTGAAGTTCCCAGCGACTGGAAAAAGGGAAATATAAACCTCATTTTCAAGAAGGGGAAAATGGAGGACCCAGGGAATTACAGAGAAGTCAGTCTCGCCTCTGTGCCTGGTAAAATCTCAGAGAAGATTCTCCCAGAAGGCATGCTGAGGCACATGGAAAACAAGAATGTGGTTGGTGACAGTCAGCATGGCTTCACTAAGGGGAAATCCTGCCTGACCAACTTGGTGGCCTTCTGTGATGGGGTGACAGAACTGATGGACAGGGGTAGAGCAGTTGATGTCACCTACCTGGACTTGGGCAAAGCGTTCTACACTTTGTCCCACATAACATCCTTGTCTCTAAGTTGGAGAGACATCAATTTGATTGGTGGACCACTTGGTGGATAAAGAACTGTCTGGATGGCCACACACAAAGAGTTGTGCTCAATGGCTCAATGTCCAGTTGCAGACCAGTAACGAGTGGTGTCCCTCAGGGATCGGTGTTGGGACTGGTCTTCTT
>JAOEHX010064934.1:0-17921 GCA_025448015.1 Bolborhynchus lineola | reverse complement strand
TCTTGAAAATGAGGTTTATATTTCCCTTTTTCCAGTCGCTGGGAACTTCACCTGACTGCCATGATTTTTCAAATATGCTAGAGTTTCAAATATTATGGACATATCAGTTTGCAAACTTCTCTCCAGTATGTAAGCCGAGTCTTAGACTGGGATCTTAATTCATGAGTCATAAAGAATAAAAAATTATTTAATTTCTTGGACTGTGGTCTGAGTTGCAGAGTAATTTATTGTTAAAAAGATCGAAACTGTAAACACAAATCTATTTACCAGTTGCTGAATTGTAAGGCAACAAAAATGTCATGAAAATTCCTTACTTTTCTTATTTGCTCTCCCTCTTTCTCACACACCTAGCTCTCATTTGTAGTATACTCTGCTTCTACTAGGTTTTAAATTGAGCAGCCATTGTGTGGGGTAACCTGCTTAATACTTAAGCAATCTAACTGTATTTGATAAGAAATTGTTTAAAGCTAAGCTGCCATCAGTTACTTTTTGTGAAGCCCAGAGGAGTACTGGCCTTTATTAACACTGCACTTTTAACTGTTCTTTAGTGCTTTCTCAAAGAGTTTTGGGACTCTGCAAAACATTGTTCCTTAACACAGAATGAAGAGGTCAGCTTAACTTCACTAGCTGAACCTCAAAGAGAGCTATGCAGTGTGCCTGTGGCATTTTCATTCACTCACATGAAGAATGCAACCTTACAAATAGTGTACTTTAAATTACATTTTACCTGCTGTGAAGACCTGTGTACTTCTGCAGTGAAATACATTTTCATCTGGAAGTCGTCAGTTCCTCAAAGGTGAAATTACTAGGCATTGTTCCAAAAGAAATCAATACATAATGCTTTGTTAGAAGGCATTAAGAGGTAAAAACAAATAGGACTGGCAAGCTTGTCTTCATGAAGATATCAGAGATAGGGCAATTCCTTTTTTTTTTTATTTATGCTATTATTTATTACCATGCTTAATATAAAAAACTCAAAGTACTTCCCTAAAAGGAAGGCATGTATCTCTGCTGATATCCTAATACTTCAAAGGTAATATATAAAATAAATGAATTCTTAATTGCCTATTAAAAATTTTGCTGCATAGATTTTGGAAAACTAAAGTGTGAATGTTGATAATTTCAAGCCTCTTCATGGTGGATTTTGGTGTATTTCTGTAGGTGCAAATGCAATTTTTCCAGGAAATCTGCACTAAGTAAGTGGCTTGGATCCTGGATCTACTGTTGCCAGTTAACCTTAAGTCTGTCATTTCAGTCAAATGATCAGAGAAGTAATATCTAATCTTTTGAGTCATGTTGTATTGATTCACAAAATCTGTTTACAAAGTGTTGAAAGAAGGCTGTTAAGAAGACAAAAACTTAACAGTAACAAACAGATTTATTTCAACGCCTTTTCTGGTTCCCCTCTATAACCCAGAACACTGAGCGTAAAAGGCATAGACACACAAAGAAAGGGATGCAAAAAAAAAAAAAAAAAAAAGTAATACATATTAAAATAAATCAAGACCAGGTATGTTTATAGTAATATCCTGCCTCAAGTGGATTAGCAACTTATTAATGCTTTGCACTTATGGTTCATCCCACCATCTGCTATTCAACTATTTCCTATTAAATATGGGCACCGGCAGTTTAAACTTCAGCATCTTTTAAATGTTTCAATGACCTGGAAAAAAAAAAAAAAAAAAGCCATGTAACTGGGATTAAAGTGTGACACCAATTTCCTGTCCTGCATTTCATATTTAATAGATATATCATCAATTAAATAAGGGCATATGCTAGATGAGTTCTATAACCAAATACATTTCTCTGATCTGAATCCATCCATCTGCATTGCTAAAAGGCCATGAAATAGCTTCTTTGATATTTTATTATCACTGAGGTGTAAAATTTAACAGCAAAGCCAACAGTAGCTGAAATCTCTCTCTTCAGAGAAAAGGACAATATGCAAGATTTAAAGCCCAACTGACAAGATATTCAAAAGTAGAAAATGGATGCTCAGAGAGAAACTTTGACAGTAAAAACCATTAGTGAAACATGCCAAAATCAAAAGTCTTTGCTTTCAACAAAATACTCTTTTGACAGTTTTCAAACTCCAGGTACTCATTTCTCTTTCTGAAAGAGACTATTCTTAATGTAAATGTGTTCTGTGCTCTCTACTTTAACTGAGCAAAACAGTCAAGAAGAGCACTGCAATTCAGATTCATTTACTGCATCACACATCACTTGCATAGAATAAGTGCTGAGGATGTCAGAATTGTCACAAACAAATCTTTTTGTTGATCATGGAAAATAAGTATTTAGAAAAGCAATGCAACTACAAGAAGCCGCATATAATAAACGTGCAATACCTTGTGATACTTGAGTGGAATGTTTTGATCTTGCTGACAAGAAGGTATAGAGAAGGAGACAGTGACCTACCAAGACAGTGACCACTGTTCTTCAGTGCTGAGAGGTCCCATTGCCTCTCTACTCCTGAAATTACTACCAGATCTTTTGTGGATCACTGTAGTGACCCTTCAAAACCACAAAGTATAACTAGAAATTTTCAAAAACAGATTATGTCAGATGAATGACATTAAAAATGTGAGCTAAAGAATTTTTTTTTTTTTTTTCATAAGACACTGAAAGAGAACTGCTGCTGGAAATCCATATGTCTTTTGTGTCCAGACTATCAAGATTCACTGATTGAATAGTACATTTGGAAAAATGCCTGGTTTTCCACTGCATTGTCTCACAGGAAATCCTTCTCTGATTCCAAAGTGGCAAATCACAGGTTTAAGAAAAAAAAAAAAAAAAAATCACTAACACTTTAGAAGGCAAGAGTAATTTTTCTTACCAAAACATGCCCACAAGTATAACCCACTATTTTTCTAATCTATAGTACAGTTTTCAGCAGTTCTGTAGATCTCTTAATTAGTCATGGTGATGTGGTTTACCAGTGCTGCTGGAAGGCTGAATTTGAGTTAGACCCAAGACTGAGCTGTGAATGTCTCAGGTGTGATGAATCAAAAGGTGTCATCTAAGTATGACAGAGAAGGAAAACTGTTTGCCTCTCCAGTGGTTCCATTTATGCATGCAGATCTAGAAGGTCTTTTTCACTAAGATACATGAATATGGGAATTAAAAGATTATTTCCTCACTCTTAACCTTGATGTTTTTCTTTCAAAGAAGCACTCATAACTTCTACAGTGTTTATCTTGGTTTGTGGGATGCCATGCAGTTTTAAAGCCAGTACTGTAAGGTTAGAAAAGTGCATCCAAATTATATTTCTTCATTTCATTGTTGGTATCATATCAAATGTGTGAAATCTTTCAAATAAGGACTTATTCAAACGACTGATTTGAAGATATCCACTGAGGTTTATGTTGATTGCAACATGTTTACCATAACTTTTGGTCAAAACAAAATATCAGACAGCATATAGATATGCTATAGACCTACAGTACATCCAATTATGTTCTCACAGAAAACTGACTTGAGAGTTCTTGGTCTTTAAGGGGGCATTTGACCACAGTAATTTCATATAAGTTATTGAGACTCTTTTATAAGTCTTAACCTTGTCTCAATTCTTGTCTTTAGTAGCTTATCAATCTTTTTGAAATGGCATAAAATATACTTATTGACCTTTATAATGACAGTTAAGTAAAAAACTAAGCAATGGTCAAGAGACTCTTTTTGTGTTTGTCCCAAAATAACCCAAAAGAGAGAAGGAACTGTCAGCTCATTATTGCTTAGGTAAACAGCAGAAGGCACAGCAGGGATTGAGCTCCAGGAGGGTGGGGATGGCTTTTGTGTGTTGTCTTCCCTGAGGCCACACAGATCAACTGCCCAGAGACAGCAACAAACTGTCAAGAGGCAGCAACACAGACACTATGGCACCCATCAGGGCTCAACACGAACTGGGTCAGGGCTCACCAGATCCCCCTGGGAATGAGTCTCCACCTGTGGGAAGGCTCCAAGAGAGCCTGACCCTATAAAAAGGAGCCATCCTGGAGCTGAGTGGTATATCCCTCCACGCTGGACACCAGCAGGGCTCACTGGGTACAAGGACTGCAACTGAAAGCGCTACTACTGGAAGAATTTCCAATCTCTGACCAAGAAGGTGTCACTGGATGCATGCGGTGGTGAGTCCCACTTTGTTTTCTTCCTTTCTTTCCTTTCTCCTGTTATCCCTCTACTTCAGATCTTTAATAAAACTTGCCTAGACTTTTCTTTCTGCCGATATAATTTTAGGGTTTGCAACAAAATTAATGGTTGTGTCATTTCGAACCTCTAGAGGGCCCATGGTTTCTCCTGTGGACCACACAGAAAGTGCTAAAACCTCAGCTTCACACACACATGCCCAATATAGTCATAGAATAGTTAGAGTTGGAAAGGACCATAAGATCATCTAGTTTCAACTCCCCAGTCTCATTATAGGTAAACTGAGAAATAAAAATTAATGTAGCTGCAGTATAAAATGCAAATAAGCTCAAAATAATTTAAAATTAACAAGAGAAAGGGAGAAGAAAAGCAAACAAGAAAGCAAGAAGAAAATACATGAGTATTTTATTGCTTTACAGTCATGCTTTTTGTGTAAATCCAGATTAACATTCTTGTATTAATTAAATCTTTGAGACATGTAAACAAAAGTGAAGATATTAGTTAAAATATTTACAGGCATCTGGCATATAAAAGATAAAATTTTTCTGACATTTCTAAATTATACTCTCTGTACAAAGCAGTCTCTAGCCCAATTCAGTAAAACAAAACAAACAAAAAATATGTGCTTAATCCTACTGAAACTCACATGCATAAAATTAATAATTTACAGACTGCATAAAAGATTTCTTCCTTTTTCCAGCATGTCTAAAGAAAAGTAGTGTTATTACAGGAAAAACTTGTACCACCTCCTAATAACAGTTTTCAAAATACATGTGTTTGGGTTTGATTTTTTTTTTTTTTTTAAGGTAAAATTAACTGCAAAACCAATCCTAAAAAGACTAAATTATGCCAAATATTCTAAATTATTCTTTTCTCATAAAATGTGTATAACCATTCACAGTCATTAAAATTTCCATAGCAGTGCTTTGGGAAATCTGATATCCTGGTCATATTTCATTTTCTCTGCTTACTTTCTGGATTTCTTCTGGCAGCAACAATTTTATTCTTCCTAGCCTGCCAATAGGTTTTCTGTGTGCTTGTGGAAAAGCTGTTGTGCTCTGTTGCAGTGGTGGGTGAAGATTTCCAAGACATGGAGGCACCGAGATCTCAAATATCCGAAGGAGTTCCCCATAGTACACCTAGATCTCAGATGGCAGGGCACAGGCATCCCCTCACGTTAAGATTAGAAAGCTGGGAGACAGGAAAGCTTGTAGAAATGTCAAAGCTACCTCTGTTCTGCAAGAACTCAAAGCACTGGGGTTTTTAAGGAGCCCTTAACTCAGAAAACATCAAGAAGGATGTCACAGCTTTATGTGTTAAAATATTTTTATCTCTTCATTGTATGTTACAATCTATTGTAACTTGAAACAGGGATGCGTGGGTTCTTATGCTTAACTCTGCTACAAGTAAGATTTGCTTTTCCCACTGATATTTCAACACATTTAACAACAACCATTTTTTTCCCAAGTGGTTACATATAGGTGTTTCTGCACATGGCAGGGGGGCTGGAACTAGGTCTTTTCCAACCTTAACTATCTATGATTCTATTTCAAAGAGTCTATTCAGCAATTGGAGACAAAATTTTCCTGCTAGTTAAAGAATTTTTTTTTTTTTTGTCTGTTTTCACTGAAAATATGGTTTCCAAACATTGTTCCATTCAGTTTGCACCATGGTCTTATTTGCCAATCTTCTCAAAACCTTACAAGTTTTTAAATTTTGCATTAAATTAGAAAACAAACAACCCCACAACAACAACAAAAAAACCCTGATATCTGAGTGACGCATTTTATTCTGTTACTTCGTAAGGATATATGAAGATATGGATGTCTCTGTGTGATGCAGACCAAAGAGGAGTAAAACTTTTTAGAACCTCAATAAGTAATATAATTCATTTCACCCATCAGAAATCAAACATATTACTGCAGGAAATAAAATGGGGATTTTCAGGCATTACAATACTTCTCAATTCCAAGTTTATCAGTGAGACTTGATATTATTTAGACTTGAGGTTTTTGTTTTCTCACTCATGGATCATCAGGCCACACACTTTAATTTCAGTGGACATTTGAGTTGTCTCAGAAGGTGTTTGTTTTTATTTATTGTATTTTTAATAAAGTGAATCTCTGCTTCATTCTTTGAAGTTAAGAACTGGGCTGTTACTGCTACTGAAAAGATATGCAAGTCACTACAAATTTAGCTTTGTTCTAAAAATGGTATATTCTATCTGTCAAATACAATAAAAACATCTCAATAACTTCATAAAGTAAAAAAGACCAACAGTGCAATATGCATGTCTTAGGAATGCAAATTATGCAGATGTCAGAGCCAGAGACAAGTCAAAAGTACCATCACACGTCTGAACCCTTATGCATGCCAAACAAACTCACTGTCTCCTCTAATTCACAAACCCTTATTTATTCCCACGGGTTATTTTTCATACTGAAATAAGTACTTCACAGTCATGTTAATTTTATTTTGGATGAAAGCAAGGCTTCACAGAATTTTCATATTTTACATAAAAAAAAATCTTTACACAAGCTATTGTCTCTCTTTTGCAGGAAGTTTTGTTATGTGGTTATCCTATTTTGACTCTAATTCTCATTTGGCTCAAGTTCTTATCACTACTGAGATTTTTAAGGTGGTGGTTGAATCACTCTCTAAACCTCAAACTGATATAAAAAAGTGTGCCTTTCATATTAGGTGGATTGTTAACTGGTTTCTTCTTCTTATGAATATAGAAGTTTTTAATTTACAGCTTGTTTATGACCTAATTAAGTTCCTGGTATGATGTTCATAGAAATTTAT
The DNA here is from genome assembly GCA_025448015.1 of Bolborhynchus lineola. NCBI lineage: Eukaryota > Metazoa > Chordata > Aves > Psittaciformes > Psittacidae > Bolborhynchus > Bolborhynchus lineola. Next base: position 10,973 of record JAOEHX010064934.1, on the reverse strand, counting down.
ACACTAGTGTTACGCAAATGTTTGAGGTTTTTTAAATTTGTAACATATGATTTTTTTTGTGGTGCTCTTAGTATTTATACTAATACTATAGGATCTTACCCCTCATTCCTTATTTGAGCAAAAGTCTGCTACAAATAGTAGCAAATAAACACTGTAGCTGGTGAACAACTAAAAGCTGCAGTCATCCTCTAGGTATTGCTCATAATTCTTTTCTGATGAATATGCAAAAAATCCTGCCCATATGGAATTCATATATGTAGCTCTTTCGGTTTTCTTATATGTCCAGGATGCAGTGGAAATATTCCCATCAGTCTTCAGGGTATATGTGATTTCCTTTTTTCTGCCATGAATTTTTCTTTTGGTTTCACTTCAGTCCAACTACCATAATGCTCTTTTGCAATGATCTCCCAACTATATCTTTTAGTTCTACAGAGCCACCCACACTCTGAACAAAGTTTCACTGCACTATACCTTCTGTGCTTTTCTCACTGTGTTATTTCTGAGTACATATTTTAACATTTCACAGAGATATAAAGCTCCAAATGTGTAATGCAACCATCAGCCTCACAAACTTTCTAATTTATAGTTTTCACTACACTCAGAATGAATGGAAACTCAATCCAAGAGCGTCTGTACCTCTGTTTCTTAAAAAAAGCCCTTGAGTATTCCTTAAGTACTTTACCTGCTTTTAGATGAAATTAAATATGCTTTGGCATACTGTGCCTACAGTATCAAATAACATCCAGGTATAAATCAGGTATATATATTAAGAAAGCTAAGACACTAGCTACATAATTTTAATTAGCTAAAGTTTTACCAGTTCATATGGGGACTATGTTGTAGTAAATTCTACAGTACTGATCACTTTGAAGAGACGCTGCTGTTAAATTTGTTTGAAAATCAACATAGACTTCTTTGTTGTTAGCTACAGTAGTCTGCTGAGAGCTTGTTGAGACCTCTGGCATCTTTCCTGTTTTTTCCAGAGAGACTTTTTCCACTTGAGGACAGTGATATCCACAGATATCTCTGTTCACCTCTGATTATGAAGCAGGAGTAGGAAGTGATTTTGAATATCTGAGACAAACACTTTCAGAAGGTAATTGCAAACTTGTCTGTTTCCTGTGATTTACATGCCTTGTGGCTCTGTCTCCATCAAGGGCTCCATTCCAAAATGCTAGGGGGAGGTGACTGTGCACAAAAGCACACTTGAGACCCAAGAATGCAAAGAGTGACTCTTCACCGTGTTTCATTTTAATTCCTCAAACACCATTAATCTCATATTGACAGTGACTGGATAGATAACTTGATTTACTGATTTACTTATTTTTTTCTTAATTTTCTCCGGATTTTATCACTGAAAAATCTTTGCAACTAGAAACTGAATTTAATTACTTGCTTATATTTAAACATGTTAAAAACATAAAGTATATTTTATAGAACAATTATGCAAATTTACCTGTATCAAGATATGGACTTTTATTATTCCTCCATATCACTTTTATAACTGAATTTTTATAATAAAAGTAGGATTAAATGGAACCTGAAAGCAGAAAACTACTTTTTTAAAAACTGCCCACATTACAATGCTTGCATATAGGACTCTCACCATGATTTCCTATTTCACGAATTAATTTCTCCTTCACATGTGAAGAGCAAATGTCAAATAAAATTACCTTTTATCTCAATTCTTATCTAACCACTTTCCACAACTCTTTTAGCCTTTCATCCTAGAAGAGTTCCAGCAATCTGATCATGTTCATGGCCCTCCTCTGGACCTTACTCTAAAAGGTCCATGTCTATTGACAGTACTGAACACATTACTCCAGGTGGGGTCCCACCAGAGTGGAGTAGAGGGGAACAATCACTTCCCTCAAATAGTTGGTCACACTTCTTTTTATATAGCCCAGGATATGACTGGCTTTTTGGGCTGCAAGCACACACAGACAACTCATGTCCAATATTTTCATCACCCGTATACTCTAGTCCTTTTCCTCAAGGCTGCTTAGGGCTGCTCCTAATCCATTCTTCACTCAGTCTACACTGATATTGTGGTTTGTCCTGACCCAGGTGCAGGAGCTTGTACTTGGCCTTGCTGAAGTTCGTGTGGTTTGTGTGCCTCAAGCCTGTCAGGGTCCCTCTGTATGTCATCCCTTCCTCTAGCATATTAATTGCTTGGTATCATCTATAAATTTGTTGAAGGCATGTTCTATCCAATAGTATATGTCACTGATGAAGGTCTCAGTTAAGCAGTATTGGTCACAGTATGGACCCTTGAGGGACACCACTCATTACTGGTTTGCATTTGAACATTGAGACTGACAAACAGACTCTTTGGGTATGGCCATTCAGCCAGTCCCTTATCCATTAAATGGTCTATCCACCAAAACCATATCTCTCCAATTTAGTGGCCAAGACATTGTAAAGGACTGTAACAAAGGCCTTACAGAAGTCCAGGTAGATGACTTCCATAGCTCTTCCCTTGTCTGCTGATATAGTTACTTGGTCACTGAAGGCCACTAGTTCAGTCAGGCACAATTATTACTCCATTATTACCTCCATTATTAACTGTTTAAAAAATGAATAAGATATTCCATTTTCTCCAGTCACTGTGATTTCAGCTGACTGCTATGACTTTAAAAATGTGCTGGAGAGTGGCTTAGCAACTACATCAGCCAATTTCCTTAGGACCTTTAAGGTACATCTTGTAAGGTCCCAGGGACTAGTCTTATGCTGAAGTTCCCCAGGCTGTCTTGAATATGATCTTCTCTCACAATGGAAGCGACCTCATTCTTCCAGTTCCTGCCTGGAGGTTCATGGTCTTGAGGGACTGGTCTTTCAAATAAGCTAAATTATGACGAGTTATCAAGAAAAGGGCATGTTAATTGTTTGCAAACAGTCACAGAAAGCAAGTATCCATATATAGAAAATACTTCATGCTCTATTGGAGCATACTCTTTTATTCCTTCCCAACTCAATAGTGATAACAATAACAATAGCAATAACATTTGCAACAATGATAGAAGCAGTTTTCTTATTGCTTATGATAAGAAAATAATTTTTGTATAAAAAGAAATAACAAATAAAACATCACTAATAGTGCCTCTATTTTTACTAATTTATCTTACTGAAAACATATTTTCTAAAATTATTGTAGAAATTCTAGTTATGTACATATATTCCTGAAAAATGTAATGAGAAAAGAAGGAAAAAAGGAATGAACTTGGCAGGTAGACAAACTGACTTTGAGACTAAGATGAACTTTAACAACATATAGATAAACTTTTCTGCAATACTGATCTGAGGCAGAACACTAGGTAATCAATTCAATACAATATTTTATTAACTGTGGTAGAATTATCAGCTTTATCTGAGTAGAAACAGAAACTAAATGTATACTCATAAAAAAAAATATATCATTCTTACCTGATCAATGAAAATGGATATTGGAAGCAAAAAAATGTGTCGTTTTTATTATCATTAGAAAGTTTTTAGAGCTGTATACAGACTCTGCATCTATGAAATGTTTGACAGTGACAACGTACTGACAAAATTATTTGTTCAATGTTTCAAGGGCAGAATTGAAACTGTATTTTCATCCAGTAGAGACGGAGATCAATGGAAGGTGTTCTTATACATAAATCAAAAAATGGAAATATGCAATACTCACTTCTAGCTTTCTCTACTGCTTCCTTTCATTGTTTTTGCTGCTTCCCTGGGTAAGCCATTTGCAACTGATAAACATTACATGTAGAAACAACGCAGCAAGAGAAAAACAGAATAATAACTGCCACTGGGACAGTGCTTAGTTCAGGAAAACTGAATAGGATGTGCAACTTGCCTCTGCAGCCATCTTCTCACACACATTTTAAGAAAAGCAGACAGTATATTCAGAATATCATAAGGGACACTGGTACACATTCCTAAATCTCATCTAACTTATCACTCAATTTGTAATACTCAGCGCTAGATTTATTTAACAAGTAGAAACACTTCTATAAAAGCAACAGAGATGAAAATTGAGAGTGGCATCCTGGCTTTTCTTAACTTCATTGTAATATTGCCACTGACTTCAAAAAAAGCAGAATTTCACCGCTGCTGCTTAAAACTCTAACAGTGGATATACAGATGATCACTACAGGTAAAATTAGACTGAATATAAAACTTAAATAATGGTTTATTGGCCATCACCTTGCAAATTGTGCAGACATTAAAATCTATCATAATATACCCCTAAGTGTACGCATGATATCTGTTTCTATTAGCATACTGCCTTCTATTAAGAAGGGGAAAAAAAAAAAAAATTGATCAATTTTGAGGTGTTTGGTTAAAGAAATATGGAAAACAATTTTTGAAAACCAGAAGTCTGGAAATCTGACACTGTTCTATTCCATATAAATTAACAAATAGCACCAATGGAGAAACAAATTCCTAGTCACAATTATTTTTTGGAAGAAAAACAAGCTAAAAGTGGAACCATATGGACTCGCTTAATGAGAAATTATGGTGTATGATATGCTTTTCTGATAATCTGTATCTTATGTGACATTTTTTTTTAATCTAATGAATAACAAATATATAGAACACTCTCACTATCTCTGTTAAGGACCATGCTGGAAGTAGTGCTCCAAACCTTCACAGGGATTGTACCTCTTACACAGAGGTGTAGTATGCATCTGTTATTTCACCAAATAAGAAAAATAATTGAAAGGCATAGAATGAATTTTTTGCTTTATACAGGTGACATAGCGGGTGGCAGAGAAAGTTGTCTCAGATTTTCAGTCCTATAGTCTCACAGTTGCTTCCAACCCATGGCTCAAAAGAACCATATTCTAAACAAGACTGGGAATGTTTGTGTCATTCTGCCTTCACAGGGATCCATGCACAGTAATTGTGATTTCATTATAGCCACATCTTCAGCAACTCTCATTTTTTGTTTTTGCCTAGGCAGTAGTAGACAGCCTATAGTGCCTTCTCAGTGGCTATGACTTACCTTGCCTGTCAAATCTCTGGAGGCAGTGGCAGATTTTAAGAGCAAGTAGCAATCCCTTCATGTATGATATAATACTGATTACTGCTTCAGCAAGGTGTTCATGGCTATTCAAGTTAACAGACAAAGTTATATCCATGAATATTAGCAACATTTTTTAATCACTTTAGCTAGGCAGTTGAATTCTGTTAACACAGCTCTGTACAAGAAGCAAGCTTTTTAATGCTTTGATCTTCAGCCTTGTGTGATGAAAATATTGGTGGTTTTCTCAACTGGAGATTAGTCTACAGATCAGACAAAAAAGGAAGGCCTGTTCAAAGGTCAAAGAGCTAACTTGTTAAACGCAGAATCAGCTTCCTGCTTTGATTTTCTCCATTACTTTAAGCAGGTTTTTTGGGTGATGTAGCACAAAAAGTATTTCAATACATAAACAGATTAAGGCCACTAGTCTCTTTGTAGACTTGGGTAAATTAATAAACTGGCAATGTTCTACATCTTTGCCTCACAGGTGTAGCTGTGTATGATTAAACAGTGTATGAGAGAGTGATAGGTTTACATACATCAATGAGAAACAGAAAAACCTGCAACACATAGTAAGAGACTGAGCTACTCCTTCATCTAACTTTGCTTAGACTGTTTGCATTGTAAAGCACCTGCATATGCCTTGTACACACAAGAGCCTAAGATTGAAATTTTGAGCCATTCACACCAATTGCAGTAGCACAATTTCTCCAATGACGAGATGTCACATTTTGAAACCTTAGTAGAGATCCCATTTTTATCAAAATAGATAAGTTAAAATTATTCAATCCTAACTCTACTGCTAGGTTTTGTTTAGCCAATGCTCACCTACTTGACTGTGAGAAAACACAGTGTTAAAAGGAAGACTATGAAGGAGAGTAGAAAAGTATGTCTCAGTCTCCTTAGCCCTGAGAACATTTTTTTTAAAACTGACCAGCTGTTTCCAAAAAGACAACAGAACAGTGTTCTACTAAATAATGCGAATAAAAGTAGAAAAATGTCAATCAACAACATATTCAGTGGGAAAAATCGGAAACATAATGGCGTTCCCAAAATGCACTAAACATGCAATTAATTTAAGAAGCCATACAAAACATGACACGGATGTACAGTTCAATCACTTAGCAGAATATCCTATTTCCTACCAAAACAACATACCTGTAAATTCATATCATGCTGTTTTCTTTCTACTGTTTAAGTTCTTGAAGTGAAAAATAGCTAGTAGATTTCCTTCATATTCATAGAGCAAAAAATTAAACTACTCCTGTTCAGTTGCTTTCGTTTTATTGATCCCTTCTCAATTTTTTAATGCAACCAACTGTTTACCACAATATTATAATGGAATAATACAACCTTCCATAGCATTTTTTTCATTATTAGTTTTTGTAAAGCTCTGGATGATACAAGCTGAAAAAAAAAAAAAAAAGAAATGAATCAAAATCACACTAAAATATGCTGCTTTTTAGATATTGAACAGTCAGCAGCAATTCTTAATATTCAGCTGCGTTTTATTTGCAAAACATCAGTGAAAAAATTCATCCCCAGTGCAAACAGAGTGGATGGAAGAATGAGTTTGCCCTATTGATTTAAACAAAATAAAGTAGTCTCCTGTAGAAATACAAAACATACCTCTCATTGCCTATAGTATGTATTCTCACAGTCAAGCACAAAATGAAGTACATACAGAATAAAAAAGTTTGAACTCTTCAACCTGGCCTTTTGTAAAATATTTAAAATTCATCATGATGAGGGTCTGCAAAGATTTAATACAGCCTATGGAATTAATTAAAAAATATTTAGCAAAAATCAACAGCATCTTTTTATAAACAGGCATTGTGTATTACAAATACAAAAACCTAACCATTTGTTCAGCTCCAATTCATCAAAGGAGTTTTGCCCTTGGCTTAGCTGAGGTGTCATTTCTTTCCAAATTAAAGAATTAGAAGTTAACTTTTTTCAGCCCTATGCTACCCTACATGTGTTCTTATGTCCCCTCTGCCTAATTCTCCTATCAGTCTTAGTCACCATAGGAAAAGAAACCCTGGGAGATAGGAGACAGAGACTCACAGCCAATAGCAACAAAATCGCATTTTCTTGCTAGATTACAAAAGTATATTGAATAGGATTGTCGCAAGAGACTTTTATCTGTTGGGGCTTTCTTTTTTTTTCTCTTTTTTTTTTTTTTTTTTTTTTTTTTTTTTTTTGTATTTCTAGTTTGCCTATATGGGTCTACATTAAGAACTATTATTAAGACCAGCATTAAGAAAATCTTTGAGATGTAATGTAGAATCGTAGAATCATAGAATACCTCAAGTTAGAAGGGGCTCATAAGGACTATCAAATCTAACTCCCTGATCCTAACAGGACTACCTAAAATTAAAGAGATGACTGTCAAGATGCTACTTTAAGTCTGACAGGCTTGGTATTGTGACCATTTCTCTGGAGAGTCTGCTTCAGTGACAGACCACCCTCTAGTAAAGAACATTTTTTTGAAGTCCAGGACAGAAAACTCTGTGAAATGAAATACTGAATTTTAACATATGTTCAGGATGTTCAGACCTAGAGATAATGAAAAGACTGAGGAAGGGATGTTGATCTTGATTAATTTCTAATGGCCTAAATGGCCTAGCTTCTAGAGGTTAAAACTGGTTACATGACACCATTAAACTATTCATACTAGGGAAAAGACAATAATTAGATTTCTCATGCAAACTATATGTACTGACATCTATGCACTCAGCTCTCTGAAGAATCACCAACTTCTCATTCTAGTTTTAATAATGTAATAATAATATAAAAGCCTAAGAAATAATTTCAGGATTAATAGTAATTACTGGTCTGTTGTTAATATCAGATTAAAGCATTTGAAATAAACAACTTTAATGCCTGAAGCTAAAGCAACCAGAAGTACCCTTGTCTTTATCCTTCCATCTCTTAAAAAGATGTCCTGCATCTTAAGTTGTTTACCTGAGGTAACATCCTCATCATTCTGTAGACTACTGTATAGGCTGTATTTGCCTTGTTAGCAATGAAAGTAGGACTATGGCTGGTTCTCCAGTTCTTTTGAAGTAAATTTCTGACTTGTAAATATCTTGCCCTGTGATGGAAAGATTTGAGAAGTGCAAGGTACTTCATTCATTTAAATTTTTATATCATATATTACTTTCAATTTGTTTAATTTATTCATAATTCTTTTGGTCTGCTGCAGGTCAATGTGGTATTATTCTAATAAGTTACTGCTAAATAAATTTCCTTATGGAATAGAGACCTGTCTCTTCAGCCAGTGTCAACCTATATCCTTCTGTTGAACTTGATTACAATAACAGGCTATTTTTATGTTTTAATCCAGACAGTTGAAGAGGCAGACATTCTAACCTGGTTATTTTGTGATTACATTCTGTGCCTGTATTCCTCTGTAATCTCTTCTCTCATGACCGTGCAATACTGCCTTCAGTTGCATTTTGCTGAAAGCCTGAATTAGACTTTCCTTTTTAGCAGGCACTGGCTTTCTAATTATGTGGTTATATTCACAATGTCAGAAGCGTTTTTCGGATCCTGTCTTGATGGAATGAAGTGTTTGCAGGCCTCTTCAGGTATTTAGAATGTGGAATTAAGTGGAAACAGATGTTAAAATTGAAAGTACTTCACAGTATTTAAGGATTTAAGGTTAATATTTAAACAGTTAATTTATCAATGGTTATTGGATATCTCTGAGTATAATTTAACTGGCTGCCATAGTAAGAGCTCTTTTTTCCTACAGTTTACTTCAGCTCTGTAGACCTGTTGGTGTGTCTACTGGATTTTATGTACCTGCAGCAACTACCAAAGTGTGCAAGGCTTGTGCCTGCCATCATAAGCATCAGATTTGAAAATTTTGCTTCCCACACTTAAGTTTTGGGTCTGAGTCGAGTTCCATTGTTGTAGTGTTTTGTTCTCACAGCTGTGACTTTAATGGCACAAGTTTTTGCGAACTGAGCTATAGCTGCTGTTTCTATTACTGTTGTAATTCAGCTTTCAATGCTGTATGACCTTTGTACCTTTCAGTCGTTACAGAATCAGCCAGGTTGAAAAAGACCTTTCAGATCATCCAGTCCAGCCCTTACCCCCACACTGTCAAGGCCGCCACTAACCCATGGTGCTGAGGGCCTCGTCTACACGGTGTGTGAACACTTCCAGGGACGGTGACTCCTGCAGTGCCCTGTGCAGTCTGTTCCAATGCCTGAGCACCCTTTGGGGAAGGAATTGTTCCTCATCTCTGCCTAAACCTCCCCTTGGCAAACTTCTCTTGCCTTATCCTTCGTTCCTTGGGAGCAGAGACCAACCCTCTCCTGGCTCTGTTCTCCTGTCAGGCACTTGTAGGGAGCAATAACATCCCCCCAAGCTTTTTCTTCTCCAGACTAAACCTCCCGAGTCCCTCAGCAGATCCTTGTCACGCTTGTGCTCCAGGCCCTGCACTAGCTCTGTTGCTCTTCTCTGGCTCTGCTCCGGCACCTCAAATGTCTCTCATGTAGTGAGGGGCCCAGAACTGAGCAGAGGATTCAAGTTGCAGCCTCACCAGTGCCCAGTGCAGGGAGATGGTCACTGCCCTGGCCCTGCTGCCACACTGGTGCTGATACAGGCCAGGATGCCGTTGATCTTCTTGGCTGCCTGAGCACAAGCTGCTCATGTTCAGCTCCATCAGTCAGCACCCCCAGCTCCTTTCCCATGGGCAGTTTCTAGTTGCTCTTCTCCAAGCCTGGAGCCTTTCAAGGCTTGTGGCCCAGGTGCAGAACCTGGCACTTTGCCTTCTTGAACCTGGACCCACTGGCCACAGCCCATGGATCCAGCCTGCCCAGATTCCTCTGCAGAACTTCCTGCCCTCCAGATCAACATTCCCACCTGACTTGGTGTCATCTGCACATTTACACATCCCAGTATGGAGCAGTACAGACCAGTTTGCAGCAGTACAGAGCAATATAGGCCACTAGAGCCCCAGATACTGCTGGGGTTTCAATATCCCAGCTCTCCCAGTCCCTGCCGCAGGTCTTCCCACTTGCAGCCATGCTGAACTCCCAGTCCCTCCCAGTGCTCCCACTACCTGCTGCAGGTGCTCCCAGGCCCTCCTAGTTCTCCCAGTCCCTGCCACAGACGTTCTTTCATGTCTCATTTCAGTAATTTTTTTTCAGACTGCCATTTTTTGAGCTGTCAGGCCCTTTAGCCATGTGTTTTATTACTCATCAGAGGCTTCCTTTTACAAGGGCATGCAGTGATAGGACAAAGGGGAGTGTTTTTGAACTGAAAGAGGGTATGTTTAGATTAGGCTTTAGGAAGTTGTTCCCTCTGAGAGTGCTGAGGCACTGGCAGAGGTTGCCCAGAGAAGCTGTGCCTGCCCTATCCCTCACAGTGTTGGATGGGGCTTGGAGGAGCCTGGTCTAGTGGAAGGTGTCCCCACATGTTAGAAAGTCTGGTACTAGATGAGCTTTAAGGTCCCTTCCAAGCCAGACCATTCTTTGGTTCTCAGTTTCCTTGACCCACTGTCTAACCTATCTTCTGCTCTGAGCTTACTTGGGCAACACTCAGATTGCTTCAGAAGTTTGGATACAACCCCCTGACAGCCACACAATGCAGCAGAACACATGTAAAGAATAAATCCAGGCACACATCTGGTTATGGCACCACACAGTACCCCTCAATAACAGCCCCTAGCTGACCCACAGGATGACCAGAATGTGTATTACAGCTGACACCAACACTGCGACAAGGCACAGGCCTGTCTCTAAGGGCACAGGAGATTACTAGCATTTGCCACATAGAGTTTTTTTCCCTCAGGCACTCTCCAGTGTGAGCACCATATTTTTGCTCTTTAATGAAGTTGCATACTGAAGACAGTTGTGATTTCAGCACTGCTGCACTTGTCAAGTCCAGTTTTATCAAAGTTCATTAATGTGGCAATCGAAAGGAAGCTGAGTTTAGATCCCCAAATCCT
>JAOEHX010064930.1:0-12400 GCA_025448015.1 Bolborhynchus lineola | reverse complement strand
TATTATTGGTGGTAGCAGTAGTGGTTTGTGTTATACCTTAGTTACTAAACTGTTCTTATCTCAACCTGTGGGAGTTGAATTCTTTCGATTCTCCTTCCCATCCCTCCGGGAGTTTGGGGGAAGAAAGAGAGGGGAGTGAGTGAGCAAACTGCATGGCTGATTTACAGCTTAAACCATGACAGCTACTGAAACACTGAAGTTCATTGGAATTGGTTACCAAAACAGTGCAGTTTATTGATGAAACAGGTACAGGCTCTTATAGATTGCCAGTGAAAATACTGCCTGCAAAGGCACGTGCGAATAATAGTTACACGGATACAAGCACTCAATAAAGTTAACACAGCCTGGCTATAGAATATAAAGTAACAGTGAAAAGTAACTCTAAGAGACTCTAAGTTTTCCCGGGGAAGCACTGGATACAGTGCAAGTCTTACCCACAGGCGTCCCTATGGCGGGGAAAGGAGGGTCCAGCCAGTCGACCAGTCCCAGGAGTCTGTTGATGTTTTCTTCCACAGGAGTATCTTCCCTCAGTATTCCCCCCTCTGTTGGGTCATTTAATACTATTTTTCACCTTCAGGATGGAGCTTGGGTGACTCTAGTCATAAACACCTTTATTATTATTGGTGCAAATCTCTCTCGCTTCACTTTTAAAGGTATATGACACCAAAAATTCAGAGCACATGCTCAGAGAGGGGTAGTCTTTTTTGGGTGGTGGTGGTGGGTGTATTTGAGACAGGAGTGTATTTTAGCATGTAAATGCATTATAATGACATTATAATGAAGTAAAGTTCACACAGAGGATGGCATTTTGTCAAAAGATGACAGGCTGTCAACTCAGCAAGCATGCAGCTTATCAGTTTCTTGTACCACCTGGTTCCTGTTTGTTGTCAATGTTAAGACAAATTATGACCGCGAGGTCTTCACCCCACTCCATCATCTGTCTGTATATGCATGGAAACCCTGTGGAGTGCACATTCCAGGGGTGGCTGTGTCCTGCATTGAGAGGTCCTGAAAGCCTGTTTTTCCTTTATGTGTGGACAATGTCTCATTTCAAACATAAGTTTAATTCCTAATTATTCCACAGTAACTAAAGTTTATTTCCTTTTTTTAAATTCCTGGTCAATATCCAGTAAAGAATAAAACTGTATGCCCATATGTCATGGGAAGTGAGATTTTTGTGTGTGAGTGTGTGTTTAACTTGACAAAGAAGAGGTCTCAGATACACAGTTTGGTTCTAAAAGTACCTGTGTAGCACTTTGGTTTTGGCTTCTTTATTAGTTTTTTGTTAGTTTTGTATTACTGATTATTTAAGCATTTTTTAGCCAGAGACTTATCAGAATCAGAGCACACAAGCTCCCACACCCAAACAATCAGACACACAAACACAAAAAGTGAAGTTCTGTCCCATATCACTTTAAATGATTTAAGTCTTCTTGTGATATTCTGATCCAGACCTGTTCCAGAGCTAAAGAAATTTATAATTCAGAAAGATGAGGTGCCTGGATCTGTTAAGAGAGCTTAGATTTCTTATCGTTGCCCAGATTTCTCCCCTCCATCCCCCCATTTTTCTCTCCATTTATTCATAGGGAGACTTCATAATTAACAAAATTATAAGGCATTTATTTAAAACACCATGTTTTCAGCATTTCTGTTTCTTTCTATATGGATATTTTCTTTTGTCTCTTATGTCTTTGTACATCTAATTACTGTTAGGAGTAAATGCTTGTTAGGTATTGTCCTACTAGTGTGAGAATATCTTATAGCAGAAACCCAAATTGAAATTACTGTCAGTAACAGGGGAAGTAAAAATTCAAATATCTTTAAAATCTGCCTAATTTGTCCAAGCAGAACTCTAACAGTCTAGCAGCTTTTATTCTCTAGCAACAAGGAAAATTTTCTCTCTTTTTCACATCCCACATCTCTAATAATAACTATAGCAGCCTGCACATAATTGGACTATTCCAGTAATCTCATCAATCATATGATATCAACTACTTCGTTGCCAAAAAGTTGTGGCTCTGGGTTTGTACCCAGTAAAGTGAAAAGAAACAACGACTGATATATCATCTTAGGAAAGTTGAGACTTACTGATTCTAAGTCTCATTCTTGTAGATTTGTGCTCTATGTGAGGGAAACAAAAAAAAAAAAAAAAAAAAAAAAAAAAAGACATTATCTTCAGATTAACAGCAAGAAATTAATTTTTTAATAATTCAAATGGGATCTTAATTAGCTAAGACTATTACATTTAAGATACATGCTTACATTCACATTGCATTATAAACTTATCACTTGTCAGGAACACTTAGATTATTTTAATTTTTTTTTTTATTTTCTGCAAAGATGCAAATCTTATCTAAAGCAATGTTTCTGAAGGCCTTCAAATAACATTTATTTACTTATTATCAAATAACTAGATTTTGTCCTTCCAAACAGTTTTTAACCTAAAAGAAAGCAAGAGCACAAACTGACTTAGAAGCGTACTTACACTACCTGACTATAGCATCAGGTTGAATTCTGAGGAGAAACGGTAAGTAGCCTTTGAAAGGTAAAATGCTGCAAAAATTCTGAGGAAGAGATAGCATGTTTTGTCTTTCCATGCTTTGTTCCTAGTTCATTGGCATTATGACTATGACAAGGTTCTTTGGCCTTTGAAATGCTGAATTATGCAATTAATCTTAAGTGCTTAAAAAGTGTGGAGTAGACTGAAACACATACGTTTTTATCAAGGATTTGTGGATAGAAATCTTCAGTTTGTATTACTTTAGTTATATAAAATAACAACAATAATAATTAAAAAAGTGGCAGAGGATGCTTTGGATTTTTTCCACCCCACACTGTGGAAAAAGCTCTCCATCCTGTCATTAATGTTATGCACAAAAGGTTGCAGTTCATAAGCATTGACTTATCATGATATATCAGCTGGAGTAGACGGCCATGCCCTGGATAAAGGAGTTGCTATCGCCAGCCTTGGGCCTTGTCTTTTTGCCAAACATTTTTCTTATGTTTAAAGCCATTTTTTTCTTGTCTTTTTTCCTATTTTAATAGGCAATAAAATAGGTATTTAAACCCACTGATCATATAATCACAGCACAAGATATAATCACAGCACAACAGAATTTTTTTAAAGGCATGCCTTGAGGATGACATTAAGTAGAATCTCCAAAGCAGATAAACTGTCTCTGTTAGAGATTTTATTGGCAACTGAGAAAGATTTCACCAGATGCCCCGTGTTTGTCTTCATTCTTCATCCTGGTTGATTCTTGATGCTGAAGGAAGGGATCATAATTTTTTGGTGTAAGTTAGCCTTGCACAATAATGAGAGGTTTTATTATTATTATTTTTAGTCATTCTTTACTTTAAAAAACAAATAAATTTAAATGAAACCTAGCAAAAAACCCCGCACCAACTCCCACCCCCAAGTCCCCAAATGTATCTTCAAGCCTCAGAATTAAAGTTTAGTCAAGTAATTTCCATGAATCATTCCTGTATCTTCAGTTGACGACTATGTAGTCTACCCACAATGTATGAGGAAGGCATTTGACAACTCCTTATTGCACCAGCCCTATTTCAACAGTGTTTTATATGTGGGTGATATGGCATGATGTGCCAAAAAAAGCCACAGACTACAGCATAAAAGCAAGATGACTCATCAAATAATGCCTCTAGATGGATTAGAATTGACTTCTTTTTTTTTTAATGTGAAATTTTATTTTCACCAGGGAAGTAGAAGAAAAAATGTCTGTCACAGAAGAGAAACTGAACACTCAGTGGAGAGAATAAGACAAAAGGAAGCTGTGTTTAGGTGTATTGAACTGGAAACAAAAAGCTCTAATGCAACTGACCTATACAGTGTTATAGCCGAGCAGTCAAGTCATATGTAAGAGAGAGAGCAAAAGTGAAATCAGAGGGCAAAAATATTGCTTAGATGATCAAAAGACATATTTTTATACATGCAGTGATTAAAATAAAGAAAAAAGAGAGGATTAGAATCAGAACAGGCTGTTCATTTCTTCCATTAATGCACATACCAGCGCTGTCCTGATTTGCAAGTTTATGAATTTCTAGACTTTTAACCCAGAGTCTTCATAGCCAATTTTCTCACATTTCATCTAGAAGCCATTAGTGGACCCCAGAGGTAGAAGTGCTTTGTGCCTGCTATACGATATTGCTTTTACATGTCTGAAGAGTATCTAGCTTTTCATCATTTTTGGTTCATGACATCACCAAGTTATAGATATAACTCAAAGGTTTATTTATCTAAATAATGAAAGTCTGAATTCCTGCTGTCAGTGAAATTAGTATTTATTCATTGTAGCTGAAGAAGGTATAATAGGTTTCCTTGGTGAAAACAAATGAAGAATTATTTGAAGAAACTGTTTTTACTCTTTGTTGTTTCACAGAACTAAATGGTTTTGTATTATGACTTTATGGGGGATTCAGGAGTGGGTGTGTTGTTCACTAACTAAAAGGACTAGTTAATCTAGATTTAAATTGTGGAAAGAATGATGCACATCAATTTTGATGCACAATGTGCTGAATAGGTTAGATTAATATTTTCAGGGAAAAACAAAAACAACAAAAAAAAAGAAAATTAAACTGACTTACTATTTTACTATTAATCCTACAAAGATGTTGTAACTTTTTACAACATTCATCCTTTTCTAAAGCTGTTGAAAACTGGCTGGGGTTTCAATCAGTATTCAATCAATAGTTGTGCAAAAAAAGAAGAAAATTTGAGGAGAAGCAAAAAAAAAGTTAAACACTGGACAAATAAAATCCAATCTGTATTTCATTTTAATTTTGGCTCTTCTAGTTACAAAACAAATCAATAACTAATACAGTCCTGAATACGTGGAGAAAATTTAGGTTTTAACTAGATTCAGTTTGATTAAATGAACATAGTCAATTATAGTACAGAATATTTTCACAAGAAAACAAAATATGTTGAAAAAGTTCTAAACTGTCTTGTGGGTTTGTTTTGGTTTTTACGGTTGTGGGTTTGGTGGTTTTTTTTTAAATAACCTTTTTGTCCCATTAAATGCTTTACTTTTGCTTTGTTGCACTATGAAATGTTAGTATGAAGAAAATACATGTTTTATTTCTTTTCTCATAATTGTTTTCTTACATTAGCCTCTTTTTTTCTATTTTTTCCAAATATTATTTATTTATTAAAGTGACATTTTCCTTTAATTTCTCATTTCTAGAAGCATGGGTTATTTTATTTATTCTTATTAACCACATTGTAAGAATTTATTGTGCTATTTTTTCAATGGAAATAGTGAATATTGTTAAAGGAAAACTTGTTCAAGGTCTTTAGCTTTAGAAAACTGTTGTCTTCTTAATGAAAATAAACTTCTTTGTATTAAAAAATTTTAAAAGAAGAACAGAAAAAAGTTATTGATCCTTGAAACATTTTAATTTTTCTTCCCAAATCATTCACCAGTCTAGAGGGGGGAAAGTTTATATAATTCCTAAACTCAATCTTTCAGAAATTAACTCTCCTGTAAATTCATCCTTATTCCAAAGGAAAACTGTTTACCCTTCCATCAAATATTCTAGGGCTTTACACTGTATTTGGAACATAAAACTGCACATGTATTCCAATATTGAAATGTATTGAAAATGTACCTACACAAGAAGACACCTTTTAAGAGATTCTAACTCCTTGTGCGCATGAGATTGACACCAACAGAGAAGCATGTTGAAGCCAGAACCCCTTAGGCTCTTAGTACTGGACTTCTTACTTACCTGCACTGAAGGACAAAAATTGTACACTTGGCTTGCTTTCTTTTACAAGAAAAGCACCAGAAAAAAGCTTTTCTCTTGCTTTTATCAGAGTAAGCTGCCAGACTCCAGTCACTATGGGAGCTGTGCTGTCCATCTGCTTAATTCAGGAATCACACTGGTTATTGCACCACAGGTCAAGGTACTGATAAACAGTTCAGACCATACATTATCTTCACCTGACAAAATCTTTAGCCCTTTGTGCCCATACAAGAGTGCTGCAGTAACTACATTAGACACCATGCATACGACTTCACTTTTTATCAAGCTTTAACTGTCTAAAATCAGGTAACTAATCCATATCATCCCCTAGCATCCCTCTAGGCATTTCAAGACGATTCGCCTATCTGACAATATATGTTCAAGATAGCAAGGATGAATTGTCAGTTGGAATGCCTTTCTCTCTCAACTGACAGTAATGGAAGCCTGCCTTCCCTAAAATAGGTGCATAATTTTAGATGGAGCTAATAAAGCAAGATAAATCCACTCCCACAGCAGAAAGTATGAGCACCCCCCTATGAATATAAATAATGTTTCCTAAAAATCTTTGAGTCTTTATTTCAAACTAACCAATTTATTAAATACTATAAAATATTTTATTTAAACTTCATTTTTTAACAGGTCAACTGTAATATCCACAAGTCACACCGGTCACTGCAGCCACTTACAAACAGATGGTGTTATTGGACTGGCAAACCTGTGAATTTTAACATTATGTCAAGCATTTTCTTGAGGCAAAAGAAGCTGAAGTTTACAGAAACATAAAAGCAGAAATTTAGAATAAAACTACCACACTCACCTGCGTTAGAAATTCAACTATAAAATGCGAACGACTGGAACATAATTGTACTAAGCTCCTATTTGCATACTTGACTATTTCAATCTTAATAGGTACCCATTCAATTAGTAAATTAATTAACTCAATATGAAGCTTTAACAACAAACCATAAACTTCTCAAATACTAGAGTTAAAACCCTTGGAGACCATGAAACCTTGAGCTTAAATTCTTCTTTTTGTGCCTGGAAGTCAGAAAGGTGACTGTAGAATATTCAAAAAAGCATAAAAATAAAAACATAGTCTGACAAGCAGAAGCATTGTAAAAGAGGGACAAATACCAAAATATAGCATGTCTACTGATAAGTCTGAATCAGAATGTGTCAAGTAAGTATATTGCCAGGATATTAACTGATTAATAGTGTTGTAGAAAACTTAAGAGTGACTGAAATAGGTTACATCTTCTGACTGAAGAAAACATTAGGATAATTTCTTTTTTCGGGGTACAAAATTCAATATGCTATATAAACCCTCTAATTTGACAGTGTATTTCTGACATTCTGAGCTAACAAATTGACTTTACGTCTACATGACTGACTTTCAGAATGGTTAAAAATATTAGTTTAAATTCAATACATCACTATGAAAATAACTTTACATAATCCAGGTTTTCCATGATAAAATTTTAGAATGTTTGACACTAAATTCATAGTGTATTAATTCCATATTGTTTCAGATGAAAAATATGGATAGTGATAGTTTGATGTATTTTAGCCTCTCTGATTTTATTTCTATTAAGCTTTCACTGTTCATAGCTTCCCACATCTCTTGTCCTGGGATTTGCTCAGATCTCATGTCCTCAGCACAAAGACAGCTGTAATTAAAAAAAAAAAAAAAAATTATTAAATTTTTTTTTTCGTTTTTTAGACAGAAAAGCATAGAAGTGAATGGGACAAATATTTCCTCAGGCAATTACTGGATGGTGTACAGATACTGCAATAAGTGATGTTATACAATAATTTAGCCAAAACCAGGTATCTGCTGAGACTGCTACTGATTCAGGTCATTTACAATGCTTAGTTCTTACATTCTCTTTAATGTTTTGTTTTTTTTTTTTATTATTATTTTATCTTATTCATAAACAATCCCATCTGTGGGACAATGATGACAATATGACAATAATGTGGAAAATTAGTGATCAGCAAGCTAGCAATATTGTTGATTAAAGTTATGGTCTCTAATGTAACTTTTTACCTTTAAAGGGTGGAACTAGATGATTTTAAGGTCCTTTTCAACCCTAACTATTCTGTGATTCTAACCATACAAATTTATGCTGCATTTAATGATAGGCAATTCCTCTCTTCCACTCTGCTGAGCTTTATGTGTTTGTGAAGTTCCATGCTTCAGACGTTCAGAACATTCTTGGAAATCTTGAAGTTAAAGTTTCCAGAACGCCTTTTAACTTGCTTGTTATAGTTGTGGACAAAGAATACTGTGGCATTTCATGACATGGACTCAGGTTGGTGCAGAGACTCAAATCAGATACACTGTTAGCTTCTAGATTTGCTGCAGTACATTGTAGAAAGGATGGGTTGTCATTACCAGCATTACGCTGATTGAAAACATCTGCTTGTGTAGCCAAACAAGCAAAAACATTTTGAATGTTTAAAATCTGAGCAAGAGGATAAGATTAAAAATTATGACTATACCAGAAAATCAGTGTTGGTACTTTCCCAGGCAGCACATGATCAGTTTTGGGCATATGTAAGCCAAAAAACCATACAGTTTTATTACAGCTGTGGGTCTCTTGCTAAATTTTAGTGTTCCAGCAATTCTGACCAAGCAACTAAGGCAAAGAAAAAAGACAATCTTGGTTTTTCTCTTGGGATTTTTTTTTTTTTTTTAAGGACAATATTAAAACATTCAAAAGAGCAAGGTTTCTTGTACATCCATCTGGGATACAATAGGTAATTAAAAATATGACACAGAAGGACTTCAATGCATGCAAAAGCTAGAGAGAAGATTGATATTTCTGAAACTTCACATTGAAGGCAGAAATATAAGCCTGATTAGTGCATTTTATGAATTTTAATATGAATTAAATTGCATTTATTTTTTGATAGGTTCTTATTTAAGATCAGTGTCAACAACACACTATTATAGGAAGAACTATAGATGAGCACTTACCATGCAGTTCAACAAGATTCACCTCTTTTCTAAAGTTTTTAAGGAAATTTAGCTGATCTCAAAGAATTCTCAATATATACAGAGTACTAAATTTTAAAGACATTGCAGATTAAGCACTTCTCTGAGTGTTTCTATCATAGACATTTGAAAAAACAGTTTTGGAACTCATTTCATTTCAGTGCAACAGGAGAAAAATTGTTATTACTGAACACTTTTTCTGTAGAACTTATATTTACTCATGTAAAACCTGTGCATGACCAAACAGATAGGAAAATGTCTGCCTTCTTGAACTGTAGTTACTTGTCCACAAAATAAATCGAGCACTGAGGCTGAAGACTACCTTTTGCTGCCATGAAGGAAGAAAATATTTATGTTTGACATTTACTGTTATCACACAATAAAAAGAGAATTGACTATAAAATTTGAGAAAAGACAATATGTACAATACCAGTATTTAAAATTCTTTGGCAGTAAGAGAATCAGTAAAACGTGAATACAATGGCACCTTTTGAAGCTAACCGACCCATTAAGGATATGCTACTGAAACTAAATTACAATAAAACTCCACACAACACATTCAGAAGGTATAAAATAAGTTTTTTACACTTCTGGGGAAATATTTTTTTTGCTATTATTCTAATGAATTATTTCATGTATGTCTGAATAGGGCTATGAAGAAAATAGTTTGAAACAGACAAAGCTATCTCTTTGCTGTTTTTGGGACAAATTCCAGCTTTTAGCTTATCCATCAGTCTAGATGAGTATCTTCCTAAACATCCAGAATTAACCTATCATCACAACTTTTTTGTCTATAGCACCAAATACACATATTCAATGCCGTAATAGCTTATTTGTGTTCTGTTTCAAAGAATGTGTAAGGAAAACTGCACTGCCAGCTCTGAAGTCTGATGAAATGAGAATTCCCAACCAGAACTTGTAGTGACATTTGAATACAGCTCTGTATTGCATGTGGATGAAGTCCAGGCAGACATTATGGAGAAACATACTGAGAGACTATGATGAGATCATTCATTTGGCTGTTTCCAGTCACTGATCATGTTAATTAGGAGAATGAGGCATGAAACGGCAATAGGCTAGAGATCTTGCCAATGCACAGATATAAAATGGATAGAAGCCTTTTTAAGATTGTTGTCAGACCATTTTGCTGTATTTTCTCCTCGCTGTAGGGGGAATACTGGGTTGGGAAGAGAAGAGAGAAATGCACTTTTTCTATTGCTCTCTAACATCTTTCATCTCAGTTCCTAAAGAGTGTTGTATGTTAAATTATATTTAATTCAATACGTAATCTAGGCAACTGTTTATAGGACTCTAAAGTCCATACCATGGACTCTAAATAGTCCTCGTCACCCACTCAGTTTCTAAATTGCACTTCTGGGAGACAAGAATTGTCTAAAAATTAAGCATTGCAAAAAGTCTTTTAAAACTCTGTTTAAACTTATCCTGAAATTCTCTGATCCTCAGCACAAACAAGGACAGCAGCCTAGTTCTCTCATCTGCTGCTGAGCTGTAACATAAATAAATATAGAAAACACAGGGAAAGCTCTTAAATCTATCACTTTTCCTTCCTTTGAGCAAACCATGCAGGAACACATTCCTTTGTTGTTCAGGTCATTTAATACTACCTAGTGCTTGTATTTTAGTGTATTCATTTGACTGTTGTCTGATGCATTCTGTGAAAAGTGATAGTGAAGGAAACTAGATCAAACTAGCACCACTCCGTTCTCTCTCCAATTCCCTAGAGTAGGCTCTGGTCTCTAGACCAGAATTTATCAAGCAGAAAATATATTCTTCCTGCAGAGGCAAGCTAGTAGAGAAACAAGCCATCAGAGAGACCTTTCGGTTAATCTTTTGCTACCATTCTACATTACAATGAAGCATTTAGGTACCAAAAAGAAGGTTGAAATGAAAAGACACTTCAGCATATCTTTTAAGATTTAAAATGCTCATAACTGATCACTTTGCCATACAGTTAAGTCAGTCAGAACTGTAAAGGTATGCGTTCAAAGCATTGTCTGGGGCTTTGACTTAGACTCATGGTTTTAGTGACAAATGTGAGCAAAAGTCCATTTAAAGACAACCCTCTGCATTCACTAAAAAAAAAATAATCTGATGATGACTTCAACGCTGTTGCAAGACTATAGCGGTCACATTTTTAAGGGCAAATGAATTCTGGCACTTGCTGTCAGTACTGTGATGTAGCAGCTTTATTCTTTTGATGAGACTGTGAGTCATAAGAATTAAGATCTGTTCTTAACTGCTATTGTAGTATATCTCATTAAAAAACAAAATGAACTGTTAATTCCTTGGATTTGGAATCAAGCTTTTACAAAAAGCTGCGTGGTTTCTTTCAGTGTCACTGTGCACCAGAGTATAAAGGGGAAATTGAAGGACATGTTTATAAAATTCTTTAAGCCATGGTGTTCAAAAATACTACATTTTTAATTCATTTTATCATCTCCCATAAAAAATAATAGTAATCAGTATTAGTATCTTTTGAGGTATGAAGAAAAGGATGGCCTTTCTTTGGAACCAGAAAATTATTTTATGTGTATCAAAAAACAGTTTAGAAGGATAATTGAAGGAAATGTAGAATATTTTATAAATAAATAATATTTGCCAATGTTTTCCCATATAGAATTGCTACAAATATTATCCAGGTCATCAGTAAACAGGCTTTTTAAAATAATTATTTTTCATCTGGGAAATTATATATTCCTTTACTACCTGATCTTTAAATGAAGACATGCCAGAAGCAATGTGATTTTACAGTCTAGGCCACTCATCACAGCTTTGTTTGGAGACCTGTGCTAGTTCATACTTGTGCCAACCTAATGTTGAGTCTCAGTGGCTGAGAGAATTCATATACAAAGTATATAGATTCAGCATTATCTTCCTGGGAAACTACATGACAACACTTCATGAAAATGATATCCTTGAATGTTAATATTCCAGTGTCATGAGGGAAAAATGTGAAAATTACACACAGCAGACTACAAACACTGGAAAAATATATGAATTCTTGAACTGAGAAATAACATATAAACCATAACCATAAAAATTGATATAACTAGAAATTGTGCTAAAGTTGTAATTACACATGAATTGCTTGTTATTTTTCTAATTATGTCAGGCCAGAGGCTGTTTCTGTAATAATTTATTAGTTTTAAATTGGAACAGCCGTTAACACATCTCAAAGATATTTAATAATTTATTGTAGTAGTTTTTCATTTAAATATTTCTAAAAGTTGCTGTTAGACCTGCTATTAGAAACAAAAAAAATAAATTTAAGCTCTTTATATTTTTGGCTTTTTAATTTACATTTTAAAAACTTATTTTTTAAAATAATTACTTTAAAATTTTATTTTGGCCGTGTGGGGATTTTTAAGTGTTCAGGCTGAAATATTCCCTTCTATTTTCATAGGTAAAACCATGGATACTTCAGAACACAGAGGCCGAAGCTTCATTTTGGGAATTTGCTGCTTCAGCTGCATAGTTAAGTAGAACCAAACCATTACTATTACCCACACCTTCCTATTCAAAAAACACATCCTGTGACTTTTGAATGATTCAAGCAGATTACTGGAGCTAATAGATTTTTTCACATTGAGTTCATAGGAAGATCTGACTTTTTGT
>JAOEHX010064928.1:12731-28422 GCA_025448015.1 Bolborhynchus lineola | reverse complement strand
CTGCGGCTGCGGGGCGAGGCCTGGAGGGGGCCCGGGGGTCCCCCGGTGGCTGTCGCCGCTCAGAGCTGCGGGTCCGGGACGCGGGGCTGTCCCTCGCTCCGGGGTTGAAGGCTCCGCTGTGAGGATACCCCGGCAAATCATACACGAATGCCTACGTGCACACACAGGCGCACACGTGCCTGGGGCTCTCTGTCCCTGCACCCATCCGTTTCTCCAGGGTGCTTGAATTTCCCCATGTGCAATGGGAAGCTGAGCTGACTCCAGCTCCAGGGCGCTGCTGAAGTGAGCTGGGGGGCCAGCCTCGGGGGTTGTGCTGGGGGACAAACTCCCTGGGGCATTTCATCAAACCCTGAGGTTTTTCTTCAGTTGGAAAGTACGCAGAGGGTGCAGGGGAGCCCAGACCTGTGCACACCAGCTTCGGCATTACTCTGCTCATGTTTTCATGGTTCTTCTGTAAATCAAGCAGAAAAAAAAAATTATATCCTAAACAGGATATAAATTCCTCCTAACAGCATATAGGCTGGAATACAGAGAAGAGCATAGTGATCCATAGTCCCTGGGGCCTAGCCCCCCACCTCCAAATTTTGGCAGTAATCGCTGTTGGCAATTGGGCATGTGCTCTACAAAATGGCTGCTGGTCTGGGGGGCAAGAGCAGCAACAACATTACAGTCATGCAGTGTATGGCAGGCACCACAGGTTATGGAGTGACCCACCAAGCCATCCTGCCCCACAGAGATGGGGATCCTCTTCCTCTCTGCTCATCCCACCTGCCCTCCTCAGAGCTCAGAGCCACAGGAGCACCTCTGTCTGCACCTCAGCCAAGCACTGCGTCCCCTCTGAGGTGTTTCCTGGGCTGATGCACATTGGCCCAGCAGGAGCTGTCATGGTGAGGGTTCATGTGGGTATCATGCATCGCTCCACTTACTTGCAGTGCTGCCCTTCTGGCTTTGCACATACACACACATGCTTTTCAGAGGTGTTAACAACACACCTCTCTTGATGCCTAACACAATGCTCACTGTAATTCATAAAGCTGTAGTCGCACAGAGGTGTCTGTATTCCCCTCCCTGCAGTTTTGCCCATATAGCAGCACTGAGGAAAGATAATGGGCTCAGGTAATTTTGCCTTATAGAGCAGAGAATTACAACAAACTGTAACTTGCTTGAATCAAAATGACAGACCATGAAGTAATGTTTTTTTCACTTTACGCTGCCTGCCCTGCCTGACCCAACCGTCAGCGGAGCTGCCTGCCACAGTGATTATTTCACCTGCAAATCTTTATTGGACACAGCAAAGTCTTCAGTGTTAAAATCCAGCCCACCTCAGAATGAGCAGGATTTAGATGGAGCTTAGCCTTCATGGTAGCTCCAGCCACCTGCTGCTTCACCCAGGAGCTCACTACCTCAAACTGTGCTATGTGTTTTTTCTGTTGAAGGGGAAGAACAACAAAGCAGGTTAGTTCCAGCACAGATCACACAGAGGGCATATTACAACCCTGACTACAAAGAGCAGCCTAGACAGATGAAAGCAGTAGCAAGGAAAAACCCAGCCATTTTCAGCCCCTCTCTTTAGGACCCACTGTTTGAAATACTGACCTCCACATCTGCCCTCAGCAAATGTGCCAGCACCATAGTTATTTGGCCTTTGAGTCCAGCACACATCGCTTTGCTTGTAGCACACGCACAGCAGGTCACTGATCTGGCAGCTGGTCCTTCTTGGGGAAGGACGGGTGTTAGGGGGCTCCCTGAGCCATCTCCCAGACCTGCCATTTCTTTGACTTGGTACCTCATCATCAGAGAAGTGTTCGGTAAACCTCCTGGGAGTGGGGAAAAGCTCCACAGCTTCACAGGACATCCTTAGTTTCTTTCTTTTGGAGGTGAACAGCCCTGTCTGAGCTGCAGGTGCTTTGACACCTACCTACATCCAAATGTTTCGTTCTGGAGCCCACCCTAAAACTGGTCATTTGGTGAAGCTGCACCCATGTGCAGTACATGGGGGAGGAGGTAGCTGTGCTTCTAATCTGAGCCATCCCTCCTTGGCCTGGCTGAAGAGAAAGCAGAGAGAGAAGAAGTTGTCTTCCAGAGGTCATCTTTACATCAGAGTGAATTCTGGGTGTGCCAGCACTAGATATACATACCTATGCATACATAGAAGTTAAAAATGTATAGCATACTGCTCAGTAGGGCAAGAAAATCTGAGTGCAGGTGGGCTTTGCAGGAGCAACTCACTATCAGATACAAAAATGTGGGTATTTAATCAAAGTAAATAAGAAGCATTCCATATCAATCACAAACAATATTTCAGCCTTTCAGGTCTTACCCTCTGGCATGATGAGATGCTGCAAAGAACTTAAGATATTCTCAGATAAATCAGTATCTCCAGTGTTTCAAGTATGTGTTCTTCAAACTTCAAATACTTCTTCCATTGACATTTTTTTCCTGACAGTTTTACAACTCTTGCTCCTCTTCTGCTGTAGGGATGTTTCCATCAGTCTGCTGGAATGGGAGGCCTCACTCCACTGAAACACTCAAACAGGTGCTGAAGTTTACCCTATTGACAAGCTCTGGCAAAATCCAGAGGCCCCTCTGTCCAATGCTGGTGGATCAGGGCTCAGTTAAATTGCAGGAGGTTGCGCCAACAGGTGATAAAAATGTGGCAGCACCCAACCCTGCTCCTCTGCTCTAGCACCATCTTTGATATGCCTGAAACAGTTCCTCAGTAAACGAGCAGCTGTGGTCACTGCATGCAGCACATGCCCACATCTGTGTTAACAGGATGAGCTGTGACCTTGGAAACAATCCTGATTACAACCTTCATGCATTCTTTGCCACCATGATTTCTGTTTCTACTATATACTCTTACGGGTTTCAGCTTTTGCACTGCAAAATCCTGAAGGCAGCAAGACTTTCTAACTTTGGCTGCAAATACCTGCATACACACTGAGCTTCAAGAGGCTTTCTCCACCATTTATCTCTCATTTAACATAGTTCTTTTCTGCTCATTTTTTCTCACTTCTCCTCCTAAGGGAAAGTGACAGAGTCAGCCACAATGTTCCTGCAAGTGCTGTGAGACATAAATCCGTAATCATCCCTTCCCCCAGGTCCTTCCATGGTTTTAGACCATTAGTGAAAAATATTTGCTTCCTAAGCCTACATGAGAGGAGAGGAGTGTAGGAAGACTTGTAAATAGAACTGAGGAGAATAATGTTTGACAAATGTTTTATTTTCTTGGGGGGGGGGGAATGGTTCTTCAGTTGTTGCAAAACAACGGTCCAGTTGGACTTAAGTTTCTCGAGTAATTTTGACCAGCTGTTGGCATTCAGGGCTTGTTTCGTTCAAATAGTGGCCAAGGAGGGAGCAGTTGGGACCTCACTAAGGCCAGCATGGCGGCAGAGGAGGGGACATGGGAAGTCCAATTCTCCCTTTCCACCTCCAACAGGGAAAGCAGCACACTCCTTCTTTCCTTGTTTCTTCATTTCTTTGTCATGGCTGGGTAAGTAGGTGTTTTATGCCAAATGAACAGCTCGCGCAGGAAGGGCTGAGAGAGACCTACCTCAGAGTTACCAAATGACTTGGGGAGATCCTGAGTCAAATCTTTGCTCTCAGCATGAAGAATGGCAGGGACCATTGTGAGCTCCAATGCCCTTTCCTCTGAAGCACATCTCCCAGCTATCAAATTATAAAGAAAACCAGAATGAGTATATTTGGCTGTTGGGATCATTTGGAAGAAAAAGGCTCAGCAAAAACCTGATTCCCTTGCCCAGCAAAGGCATGGCAGGGCAGCATTTCTGTGCCACTCCTTGTGTTTGCTCTCCTTGGCTATTAAGGAAGACTGACCTCAAAAAAAATTTGGTTTTGACTATGAAGATATAAATCTCTATTGCCATTTACTCCAGCCTTAGATTGCTCGTGCAATTTACAAGCTGAACCTCCACATCTGAAAGGTAAAATAGAGTGACAGTTGATTCCATTCACCCAACAATTCTTTATTTGTTGCTGGCATTTAAAAAATATTTGCACAGGCTATTCACATTTTATTTTAATAGTTAATGCACAAGTTTATCAGAGAGAGAATATGTCCTGTGCCTGTACCCACATACTGTGTTTATTTACTCTTAAAGCATGTTTACTGACTTTAGCAAATAGTACTTCCAAGAAAACTGCTCACAGGTTAAGCAAATAGTGAAGAGATCTGAAGACATTATTTAACAAGGAAAGTGACTCACCGGCTTCATCACAGAGACACTTCCACCAGCAAGCCAGGGCTGGGAAGAAGTGCAGCGGGGAGAGTATCTACAGCATGGACCAGGGGGTGTCATATTGTGACATCTCAAGCTGGAAAATAAACATCTGTGTCATGTTTTTGCCTCTCACCAGGGCCTGTCTAGCCCAATGCTGCGCTGCCCATCCCAGCGTCTCCTGGACAGGATAGTGCGGCGCTATGCTGAGGTGCCAGACGCTGGCAGCATCTACATGGACCACCTCACTGACCGGGACAAGCTGCGCCTGTTGTACACCCTGTCAGTGAATTCACACCCCATCTTGTTACAGGTACGTTCCACCCTGACTGTCTTGAAACGCCACTCTGCACCCCCGTGCAAGTGAACTATTGCGTGAGATTTGCCCCAGGCCCCAGCTGCAGAAAAGTGCCAGCCCTGGCCCTGGCCTTTGGCAAGCTTCCTAGCCTTCATAAAGTATGTTTCTTCTATGGGGTTGGATGGCTGAAGCCAAGCAGACTCCTGTGGTGCCCCTTGCACCACCCAGTGAAGTAGTGGAGAAATATGAATGTCCAGCCCCTTAAATAAATTAGAACCTAGATGGGTTGTAGCACTAGCACATTGTGAAAGCCAGGGTTTTACACGTCCCTGACACTTCAGAGTGTTATGTTTGCATTGCTAATGTATTATTTAAAATCACAGCCTGTTTATAAAAGAGAAAGAGCATGCTTTAGTGTGGGAGAACCAAGATGCAGCATTGAGGTTGAACATTGACTTGGGAAGCACTGATTTTTCAGGCTCCATGTACCAGTGCTGTTTTTTCCATTTGAATGCTGCTGGTAACTAGCTCCATGGCAAAGCACAGATTTGCAGAGGTGCTTGGTGGAATCCCAAATACAACTGAGCTCTGAGTTTTAAGGTAGGTAGCTGGGAGGCCTCACACCTCTTGCCTGATCCACTGCAGGCATGCCTGGCATGTGGCTCCTCTCTTTCCTTATGTGTGTCTCCAAGAGAGTATCCTCGCTTTTGCTCACTACCACCTCACCTTTAGCCCTCCTTGATGTTTCTTGCAACCCTTTGAGATTCTTTTAAAAAAAGAGGCAGCAGTAGCATCAATCTCCTGCCCAAGGCCACTGTTTCCCAAGCCAGTGTACATGGCTTTGCCCAGTCCTAGGGAGGGGGAATTGTTCTGGGAAGCTGGGCAGACAGAAAAGTTAAAGGCAGAAAGCTTTGCATTGGCACGGCTCAGTAGTCATGGAGTTTGGTTTCTACCTGTGATAACCGCACTCATAGCACAAGCTGCAGTGATACATGAAGCCCAGCCCAGGTTCCCCACCATAGCAAACACCCAGCACTTTGGTCCCTGAGACTGCAAAGTCTCTCACAAAACAGCCAGACAGTTTTTACAAATCAACAAAAACTGTTTTAGCCCCATCTCACCTCCAAGCTGTGACTTCAGCTCTGCAGTGCTCATGAGGAACCCATCAAAGGCTCCACAAAGACACCTAAAATTAGCTCTTCCATGGCTAAAATTTCATTTAATTTGAAATCTATTATTATCTTGGATTTTTGGTTAATCTCCCTCATGAGATAAGTCTTGAAATATCAGGTTCTTCTTCCTGAATTAAAAGGGAAAAAAAGAAGCTGAAAAAGCAGCATAGCTACTCCAGGATGGAGCAGTGCATTCTTGGGGTGCTGGAGCAGGCTGAGGTGAGTAAGGGTTGTGGGCTGATTCAGAAAGCATACCATGACATTGGCACAGCTGTTTGAAGGGCACTTGAAAGTCCTCTGGGAAGGACATGGGTCCATGGGCATTGTGCAGAGACCAGAGGGGCAATTCTGATGTTCGAGCTCTTCTTGGCAGATCTTCCCTGATGTGGAGGGATGGCCCTTCCCGCGGTACCTGGGCTCCTGCGGACGGCTGGTGGTCAGTGCCAGCACCCGGCCCCTGCGTGACTTCTTTGGTGCAGCCCCCGAGGTGGCCGCTGACCTGGCCCTCCAGCTCCTTGCTGTCCTCCACTCCATGGGCACCAACGACCTCAACTATTTCTTCTACTTCACCCACGTGGACGCTGGCACATTCGGCGTGTTTAGCAATGGGCATCTGTTCATCCGGGATGCCAGCACGCTGGGAATCATCGACAAGGAGGAAGGTACTCAGCAGGCTCCGTCTGTCGCTGGAGGTCTTAGCGAGGCAGGGGAAATAAATCTTTCACCTGCTAATTTCGGCTCTGCTGCTGATTGGTTTTTTTTATAATCAGCCAAACATGACTTGCTAAATAAAATAATGAAAAGTTCACGGGAGACTTTCTGGCAGCACAAGCATCAGCAGCTCCTGTCATCCTGGCTCTGGATCAGGAGGGTGACAGGCAATTTGTTTGTGCAGTCAGTGGTTTGATGACCAACCATGGGCCCTTTCGTCCTGCCCCACCATCTCTGTGCTGGCATCAGCATTCAGTGTGTACAGTGCTCAAGGCTCTCATTTGAAGTCCTCCTAAATCACCTCTTCTAAAATTTTTGCCACACAGATGTCAGTATTTGCAAGTAGAAATTTCAGAACTTCATTTGTTTTAAGTATTGGGTCAAATCATAGAATGATATAGGTTGGAAGGGGCCTTAAAGATCATCTAGTACCAAACCCCCTGCCATGGGCAGGGACACCTTCCAGTAGACCATGTTGCTCAAAGTCCTGTCCAACCTGGTCTTGAACACTGCCAGGGATGGGGCAGCCACAGCTTCTCTGTGAAACCTGTGCCAGAACCTCACCACCCTCACAGTAAAGAATTTTTCCTAATATCTAATCTAAATGTACCCTCTTGCATCTTAAAGCCATTCCCCCTTGTCCTATTGCTACATGCCCTTGTAAAAGGTCCCTCTCCAGATTTCTTGCAGGCCTGTTTTAGGTATTGGAAGACAGTTATGAGGTCTACCTGGAGGCAGAACAAGCCCATGAAACTCTTTTTAGGTTTTATTTATCACATTAGCTACGAATAATAATAATTATTATTATAACAACAAAATCCCCCCTTTGTCGTTTTTATATAAAATCAAGGA
Organism: Bolborhynchus lineola; assembly: GCA_025448015.1. NCBI lineage: Eukaryota > Metazoa > Chordata > Aves > Psittaciformes > Psittacidae > Bolborhynchus > Bolborhynchus lineola. The sequence goes on along the minus strand of JAOEHX010064928.1, from coordinate 21,151 downwards.
TCGCTATTCACTTTTCACAGGTTGCTTTTGTCTACTCCTGAAAGTAGAGCTAGTCAGTCTATTCCTCCAATAATTCATTCTGAATGTTCAAATTTTCAAAAGGCCTTTGCTCAACTTGCACATTCAGCTGAGCAGATCTCAAATATTCAGAAGCAGCTGTCAGAGAATTTTCCACTGGGTTTCTTTTTCTCATCCCAGCAGCTATTACTGTTAACTCCAGCTAGATGAGCTGTTGTTGCAATTTAATGATTTTGGGTAACATGGAAAAATTATGGGTTGGGCCATCTGTGGTAATTTTTGTAGGAATTCTGCTTTTTAGGTTAGTACTCCAGTTCTCATTTTTTCTGCATCAGTTTGACTTGACAGACTCCAAATCTTCTGTCAGGCAGTTCTGCAGAGCTCCGTCATTCAGAAAAACATACATATTTCAGGAGTGAGGAAATTGGCCCACATAGAGCTACAGCTCACAGTACTGCGTGGTGAAAGATAGCTGTATCCTTCAGATAGTAACTAACCCCATGTTAATATAGAGGTACAGACGTATGTGATTATCTAAGATTTCACTACTGTGTTTCTAACAGCTGCTTTAATTGTCTTTAATAGGGAGCCAGCTGATTGACGACCAACAAGAATATAAAGATATATTTAGCTGTTTGACTGTGGACTGCCAGTCTGCGTTTGTGTCCTGTAACTCCATTGGAGAGAAGCACAGCCTTGTCATGGTGTGTCAAGAGCTTTTGCCTAAACTCCTGAAGGGGAAATTCCTGCAACCCGTGCAGGAGAAGATAGACAGCTTCCTGCAGCACTGTGCCGATGGCCTCACTGATGACCAGGGTGTCAGTGGGGCAGTTGCAAAGCTGGCAGAGCTCCTGAAACCTCTGCGGTCTTGTGATTCCCGTTTTGCCTACCGCTATCCTGACTGCAAATACAGTGACAAATACTGATGGCTTTGGAAGAGTCACCTGGGAAGGACTGGGGCACTGTCAGCCCCCTGCCAGTGCAGGAAGCAAGAAGGAACCAGCGTAGCAGGAAGGAGCTACACCAAATCTGAGACCTCCTTATCAAGGCAGAGGAGAAAGAAGCATAGTGCACATGGGATTTATTGTTCATCTCCCAGAGATGCATTTGTTATATGGGATGTTAAACCTGATGTAATGGTTAAGGGTTATTAGCATTACTGTGAGTGACAGAGGCTACAGGATTAATAAATCTCGTTCATGTATTTTGGCCCTGGAAGAATTTTCCACTCCATTAATTAAAAAGAAACCTTCTAAAGGCAGCATGGTCGCAACTAACTAAATAGAGGAGCTTTATTACCAAGTAAGTCTTTCTGATTGAGATGATATATATGTAATGTAGGATGGATGGAAGCATTTAAGACTTTCCTTGTTGGGATTTTTAATGCCATAGCTGACCTGAACTACCGGATCAGTTCTATACCATCCACCGTCACAAATCACTTTTATAAAATATTGAATTTTTTTTTCTTTTATGGCACACAGAACAGGAAGATGCAACCAGCAGCATTGAAAAGCTGAAAGGTCCCATGTCTCCTGAAACATAATTTCTCTAATCCCCAAATATAATTACTTTAGTCTTTCCCAAGCTGATCGACAGTAAATTCAGTAATTGCAGACTAATAAACGTTTTTGGTTTAAGATCAGAAAAAAACCCAACCCAGAAACAACTCTGGGATGTGATTGTCCAAAAGATACTTCACATTTTTCTCCCTAAAGAAAGCTGGAGGAACCATTTGCACAAACCCATTCAAATAGAAAAATTACCTTAAAAGGAGAAGATGCACAGGCAGACAATAAAAGGTGAGTCTATCCTGAGCCCAATGAGATTTGCTGAACACTTAATACTCCACTGCTGGGGCACCCCCCAGGAGCTGGGGAGGTCAAAGTCCTGGCAAGCAAGAGATACAGCCAACCTCATCCATTTGCCTTTCAAAGGAGGAATCAGTAAGACTGTCCCCAAAGGAGTGACTCAGGCGCATAATATTTGGGGTGATGGACTCTTCTTTCATAGCAGTGGCCAACACAGGGCTAGGCGCAGGTGCCTCATTTTGTTGGGAAAGGTTGCAAAATTTACAGAGTGCAAACCACAGCTTTCCCACCCAGCGTCTGTCAGTCCCTGCCCCATGTTCTCTTTGTGGGATGTCAGGGGATCACACCAAACCTTCCCTGATGTTTAGGGGACTGCTAGACCTCATGTGGGTGTGGGGCTTTCTTCTGTGATCGAGGTGCGCAGGAGTCACCAAGCAAACGTGACTGAGCTGAGTAAGAAACTAGACTCTCTGGATCCCACATATTTTCATCATGGAAACACTCTGGCTATGGTTTGAAAAAGAAATTGGTAACAGCATAAAAGCAGAAAAAAAGATGTGGATGGATTTGCTTTGCTTATTGCTGTGTGGAGTTACCAGAGCAGGAATGCAAGTCAAGAATTTGTGTTGGCTGTGGAAGGACTCTGCACACAGAGCACCCAGCCTGGGGTTCAAGGCAGGTATTGCAGACTCTAGGCATCCAAAACCCTCTACAGGTCTGATGCTGAGAAAATCTGACCCAGGACATATATTTTGCCTTTCCTTCTGGCATAAAGTATCAAGTGCACCTTTCACCTCTCAAGAAGTAGAAACATTGAAAATAATTTGTAGGTAAATTTAGCTCCAGCCCCAGATGGTCTGACAGCAAAAATGTTTAAATATACAGCCTAAGCTATGGCTGCAGCCCTCTTTCTTGATACCAGTCTATTTCTACATCATGGCTCTCTTCCAGTAAGAAAAACATGTCCTTTGCAGAGATCCATAAGGCTGTCTAACAATCTGTTTTCAACAGTTTTTCTTGAATCTGTCTGCATCTCCAGTCGCGGTCTGTGATTTTACCTGCGAACTAGGTGCTAGCCCTGGCCCCTTCCTCTCTAAAGAGTCCCCACCACAGTGCCAGCTGCTGGCTGCCTTGTGTGGGGCTGGTGGAGCACCTGCTTCACCACCACTCTCACTATGGTCAGTGGTGTGGCACTGCCCACCATGGGCTGCGAGCTGACAGCACCCTTTCAGTGCCAGAGGGCAGCCTTCTTCATGGAGTCATTAACTAAAAATGCACACTACAAAATGCCTCAGAAACTCTAAGATAAAGAACTGGCCTGTTCCACTCATGCCCCAGTAGAGGTAGAATGGATTTACAAGCCATGTGTCTGCAGAGATGTCTTTGCAGCTGCTCCATGACTCAGGCTCGCCTCTGATTCAGTGGTCTCTGGCTTAGCAACAGCCTGACTTTGCAAGGTACATGGTGGCATGGTGGAGCAGCCCTTGCAACAGGGCTTCATTGTGGTTTCACTGTTCTCTCATGTGTCCTGGACATTTTCCTTTCCACCATGCATGATTTCCTTTTGGAAATTAGCCGTTCGTTTACCGTAAGGTTCTGTGCAAAATGTCTCCTGGGCACCAGAGCATCTCTCTGCTATCAAACCAACCTAAAGAAATGCAGAGAGGATGCAAGTGCTCAGCACCTAAGAGGATGGCAGAAGCAAGCCCAAATCTCTCAGCTCTAATCCAGCATTGGGCAGAGGCACTGAGAGTGTCACACAGGTTTCAGCTGTGCCCCAAGAACTTAAAATGTTTGGTGTAAGAAACAGAGGAGTCATGGTCTTACTTTGCTGCTTGGACTCAGTTGGCAAGACTGCAGCAGAAGTCTTGAGGCATGTGGTGTCTATTTTTACATGGCTTGATTCAAAATTTTTGAAGCTGAGAGGAGTCTCCCCGCTGTTTTCAATAGACTTTGATGTGAATTTAAATTGAAAAAAAAAAAAAAGGATTAAAAATAACAGAATCATGGATTTAAAAATTGTCAAAGTGTTGGGAGCTGTGTTCACCACCAGTTTACAAAGTCTAGGCTCATATAAGATTATGATTAATATGCCAGCCATAAAATCAGTCCATGGCTCAGAGAACAGTAATTTTCCTAAACTAGATCTCATTTCCCTATATTTCCCTGGCCTTTTATTTCTTCATTGCCAATTATTTCTCTTAATATTTTCCCTTTTCTTGGCAGTCAGGTCCTGGAATCAGTGCCTATCCTCTCTGCCAGCTCCAGTCAAGCCTTGAAATGCAGTAGGCCAAGCTCCAAAATTATGTGAAATTAATTTATAAATGGCAATTTTTTCAAACCTAATCCTTCCCAAAAGAACTCTCAAGCAATTTTTTCCTATCTGTGTTTAAGTTATTTCCGATGGTGGCTTTTGTTTGAGCCTCTGCACACTGGTTCCTGGTAACAACTCGCACCATTTCCGCAGCAGGACAAGGATGGCCAGAGGACCCTTCCACCAGTCTTGCAGTCAGCCTCAGTGCTTCCTTTATTTGCAGATAGTTTGCAGCTGCCTTTACATCCAGCTGTTTGTCATGTGATTCTCTTGCTGCCCCACATCCTACATATTGTGAAATTTTCACAGCAAGAAGTTTGTAAACTATTTTCTGCCAGATTTTGCCTAGGGTCATATATTAACACCATAATTTTGGGGGGGATGGTGGTTACATATAGGCATGGCAAATGAGTCCCAGTTTCACCCAGCATAATTCACTGCTTCTCTGTTTCTCATCTTCAGCCAGTTCCTTTCCACATGTCCATGGTGCTTGTACTGCTGCTCCCTGCCCCACACAGCCCCTTGGGAAGAATTGGCAGCCAGCGTTGGCATTAAATTGTATTTTTCACACAGTTCTCCCCCCAAAGAGAGGGCACTCTGGCAGTGTTGGCAGAAACAGGTCCTCATCATGGAAAGTGGAAAATCGGTAAAAACTGTCTCCTTTCCATGAGCGATGCATTGAGTGTCTGTTCACTCCGTACCCTCGTCTGCATTCAGCTACCCTCTTGCTCCAACATGGCTGATGCATAGGGGAAGTGGCACCAAGACAGAGACTCTGAAGTGGCTTTGTGCTCCCAAACATTGTAGGTATATCTGTGCCCTTTAAGTCTGGGCTGTTCTGACACCTTCTGGTACCTCCTGGCTGCTGCGTATCCAAGGGGAAGAGGGCATGCTGTGTTTTCCTGTGAAAATTCACACAGGTATGTGAAATCAAAGTGTCTGGTAACACATAGAGCTCCCAAAATTCTTCTAGCAGGGGACACTTTTACTTTAGCTGGTCCTGGCAAGGTTGGAGGGCCATGTTTTCCACTCCATGGCTTTTGTAGGTGATAATTTGTTGCCCCACTTTGCACCACTCCCAGCTTCCCACAAGGGGCCGCCCAGAAAACATCGTGGCACTTTGGAGAAATGAAGATCAGCACTCAACAGTTCCTGTCCGCAGGAGCAGCCAGACAAGCACATTTTGTACAAGTGTCTTTCCAGCAAAATCAGCCAACAACAGTTGTTTGCAGGTGCTTTTTATCTGCCTTCTGGTTTTCTGAGACTTTAGAATGCACTTGGGTCCCATTTGCCAATTACTCTCTACAGCCAGGTGCTTCAGATGTTTTATTGGTAATTCTTCCTAAGTGAAACCTCAGCTTCTCCCATTATCACACGAATTGGAAAAGTAGATTTTAAACAAAAATATTGAATGTCATGTGATGTTTCAAAATCACAAGAGCCAGCACCATGGTATTCTGAATTGGTCCACCAAGGAACATTAATTTGATTAATAGGTGAGTCTAGCTGCTACTGTATCCTGTTTCTCTAATTCAGTGCTGAAAAGAGCTTGGTAGCCATCCTGAAATTAAAAACAAACAAGCATGAATTTCAAGGAAAGGAAAATTAAATGAAAACAGCTACTCATGGCAAGGCCATTGCAGGGGCTGGGGGAGGCGGGCAGTTTCTCCCTTACAAGTAAGAAAAAGTGGCCAGATTCATCTGCTCTCCTCTGCATGAGGATGGCCTCAGCCGGGGGGTGTTGGTGGGTTTTTAGCACTGCTCCTGTAGGAAGACTTGAACAACTGCCAAGAGACCCCAAAGAAAGGGTGAGGATGACACAGAGGTCCAGAAAAAGTGAAGAGAGAAGAAAAGACAAATGGAAAGTTAGGGAAAGACACCTGATAAAGTTCTTCAAATAATTTAAAGAGAAAGCAATTAGAGGATGGGGATAAGCTGTTCTGCGCATGAGCTTATATAGTAGTGGCTAGATGGACTGCAGAAGGAATAGCATGGAAATGGATAGGGTCTTCACCACTGGGACACTTGGTAGAAGAGTGATGTGGCTGCAGATGGCACTGTACTGCGCAGGAGGCTGGCCCTGAGATTGCTGGAGATACTTCCTGTACAAGAGGTGGACACTGAGGTGCCCAGACCTCTTTGCCTCAGTTATCTCTATCATATGCAACGAGCTGTCAGCCCTTAAAGCTGTGGTCCACGCATCCCTCATGGAGGCAAGGCCTCCTAAAAAAGGAGGGTTAGAGTTGGCTGTTCGGTGGCAGAATCGAGAAAATAAAATGGTGGAGTTACCCATCAATGCATAGACTACCAGAAGGGAAGGGACAGGAGCCATAAGCTAATGTTCTCATTGAAAAAAATAAACCCTTTGTTTCTGTCATAGCTTTACTTGCAGCATTTTACAGTTTTGCTCTTCTGGAGCAATGAGAGGAAGTATCCATTTTTCCTCCAGTCTCCAGACTTGAATGATGCCTGTACTGTAAAGTAGCCCCTGCTGCTGCTGCACTCCTCACTCCTACCCTAAGAGCCATCAAAATCACATCAGTTTTTTCTATCAACAGGGTGGATTTGGGCTGGCTACATGATCCCCATCCTTCTCCTAGCCTTTGAAGGAAAAGAGCAGGCAAATGTTTCCTCAGTGGAGGAAGGACAATTAGCTCCAGAGAGAGCCAGAGCTGCAGAGCTCGACCACCTCCCCCTGTAACATCTCTCTGAGCCTCTCACTTCTTTAGGAATCAACTGCCTGTAATTAGTGGGGTTTTTTTAAAGGTCAAGCTCTATTCCTTGCAACATAGAGTATAAATGGCAATAGTTAGTCTAAAGCAAACTTTTCAGGTGTTTGAAAAATAAGAATACACCAGCCTCTTCCCTAAGGACATGGAGCTTTAGGGGAACAAGTTCGTCAAGTTTTACAGTCTCATAGTACTACTCAGCAAGGATGCATATAGCTACAGCCCTTGCCTTACGCAGTTCATTTGCTACACTGCATGTAAAGATAGCTTTGTAGACTAACACCTACAGACACATGTAAAGTTCAGCCTATTATGTGTTTTTAAATGACCTTGTCAGTTATGCTGGATTATTTCTTTTCCTTTCAAAATTTAAACATTCATTTGGATAAAGGCTTGTCAAATTCATACCTCTAGCAATGCCTTAAAATAGTGAGGTTTTTTTCTTGCTCTAAGAAAATAATTGAGACATTAGGAATAATTTGAGACTTTCCACTTGTATGAAAGCCTCCCTCTGTTTGTATTCTTGGTACAGAGAGAGCAGGAGAGAAGATTACCTTTGGGTTTTCACTCTGCTTTGGCTGGAGCAGCTGTAAACATTTACTCATTTTTTCCCCAGCACCTCAAGCTGGAGACGGAGAAAACAAAATGGCCTTAAATGTTTGCACAATTTCTACTAGCAAAACAAAGCAAGGATTTGGGTACAATTCAGGTACTGCTGAAGGAGGGGTGAAGTGCTGGAAGAATGATGCTGCTGGGAGGAAGTGCTGGGATTAAACATCTCTTTTTCCCAGTCTGGGCACTTGTCACTATTTCATTCATCCCTAAAGAGAGTCCCTGCATCACCGCTGTTTTTTCAAAATTGAAATCCTTTCAGCAGGTGGCCAAGGGATGGGAACAGTTTCCAGGTTTCAAGAAATGAATTATTTATCCCTTTCCATTTGCACTCATGGCAGTGCTTGCTCTGTCCTTCCCCTTCCACCAGAGGGTGACCCCACTGGGTGTCTTTGCCACGTGAAGGCTGCACAGAATTAAACCTCCTGAAGTGCCAAAGGACCACAGCAGTCACCTGATGAGCGAGGCCAGGGGTGATGCCCAGTGTTCAAGCGCTTTCCATTTAAAGGCTGCATTGCCTGGGGACAAACACTGACATGGGTTTCTCTGCATCTTCAAGGCTGTGAAAGAAGAAAGCTGTATGAGAAGGTATTTTGTTGAATTCTGTGAGCAAAATGACCAGAAAATCTAGCAAACAGCATATTCACTTGCTTTCTCAACATGCTTTGAGGAAGGTTCTTCAAAGTTAAGCTGTTTGATATTTTTTTCCAAAAGTAGTGTTGGGGTTACCAACTGACCCAGTATTTTGCTTAACAAGAGTGAATGGTTGGGATGCAGGGAGAGCAGGAAAAGGCTTGCGAAGCAGTGATGAACTTTACAGTTGCGCATCTGTCGTGGTTTAGGCCGTAAATCAGCCACACAGTTTGCTACATGGAGAATCAAAAGAATGCCAACTCCCACAGGTTGAGATAAGAACAGTTTAGTAACTAAGGTATA
>JAOEHX010064928.1:0-12631 GCA_025448015.1 Bolborhynchus lineola | reverse complement strand
CCCCTCCTCCCTGGCAGAGCATGAGGCTCCAAAAGTCCTTGGCCAGACCAAACATCACTAAGCCATAGCTAAAAACAGTGGTGTTATCAGCACTGTTCCCAGGCCGAAAGTCAAAAACACAGCACTGCACCAGCTACCAAGAAGGGGAAAAATTGACTGCTACTGCTGAACCCATGACAGCATCATCGGGTAAGACCTAAGCAGAGCTTTCTGAAAATACAGCCTTTGGATGACCAAAGGATTGCATATGTAGCAATATGAAGTTACCCAGGAAGGAAGGCACAAAAGAGTAGCTTCTGAATGGAGGACGTGAGAGGACAAACATGACCTTTAGGTTCCACCAAAAAACCCCAAATATATATTTACCTAAAATAAAAACCTCTAACCCCTCAGCACTGGCAAATCAAGGAAGAAATATAAAAGGCCAGAAGCTGTGGAAACAAATGGGACTTTTCTAATTGGACCAGAGTATTCAAAAGATTGTCATCCCCAGGGATATCTGTGTTCATGGGATTTTGAGGAGTGTTCATAAATTTGACAGAAACACGGACTGAAATACAGGACAGAGGATTCTAAGTACTACAGAGATCAACATTAAGAATTACTGGAAAAGCTGTGACTACAAAGTCCGTCTTTTCCCCAGTGCAGATCTGGATCTATGAGCACACCCATTGCTGCTCTGAAACACCCAGCTGCTTCTGGAGCAGGTGGGGGAAAAGGTTCTAGATGCCTCTGGCCCCCTAAGTCACCTCCTGCTGCCAGACAAAGATGGAGGGGTGCAACATGGCTGATGGGTGAACTCATCTAGAGGGAGGCATGCCTGCGGAGGACAAGTTTGCAGGTTACAAAGACAGCTGTGAGCTGCTTCATAACTGCTTTTTAAGCCACAGATGGAGCACAACAGGAAAGACTGATCTGCTGTGATGTCTGCCCAAGCTTTTCTTGAAAAGCCCTGCAACAGCGGGATTTGCTTAAAGACACCACATTAGAAGTTCAGAGTAAATGTGTACTGACAATAAATGGAAAAAATATATACACACACACACCCCAGGTGGCTAAACAGCAGCACAACACAGTGATTCAAAGCAAACAGACACCCTTCAGAAAGTAGAAATCAAGTGCGGAAATTAGGCAAATTAGATGCAAGACTACAGTAAGGCAGCCCCAGAAGAGAAATCCAAGGAGCTACTTGATAACAGAGTGGAGGCTGACAACAAACCCTTTCTCAAGCACATCAGAAGCTGAAAGCCTGCCAGAAAAACTGCTGTGGCCAGCACTCAATCTCAGCACAAGGAGGCCCAAGAAACAAAGAAATCAGTATTTTGCAATGATATTCACAGGCAGTATCTCAAAGAAGAAATAGAAATAATAGTTTAAGTGAATCTGTGGAGAGCAAAACCAGGTAAAACCCACCTCAGTCTCCCTATTTGTCAGGGTAGGGAGCCTGTTCATGACGGAGAGTGGGACGGTCACACATCTCACCTCAGCTAAGACTTGGATGCTGCTCTGTAGGCAAGTTGGCAAATAATGGATCTGATGGAAATACCACCCAGTGGGTGCAAGTGAGGAGCCCTGCTCGGGGTGTGTCTGCCTCCATTAAAGGCAGACGCTCATCATGGGGAGACAACTAGGAGCAGAGCCTGCCAAGGGAGTCTGGAAAGAGTTGGGCTTTCAGTGCAGCACAGAGGAAAACAGGATAACCAGATAGATGGGCACAGGCATGGGAGGATTTTCCCGAGGGAGATCAGCCTTGCAATGTCTTGAGCCTGAAGAGAGGCAACTGCGGAGGAAATCCTTGCTTCAAGGATTGTGGGGTACACAACAGGAGAAGGATCCCTCTTCATCTTGTTTCTTACATTCTTCCCCAAACACAGCACTGGAGGTCTGGCCCAATGTGTCAGGCTAACTGGATTTCAAATGTCACAGAAACAGCCAGGAATGAGGGCTGGGGCTCTGGGGTGAGATCTCAGCTCATGACCAGCTGCCGCTTCCAAAGACCAAGGAAATATCTTCCTCAGTGAAAAAGGAGCCTTAGCTTTGTGATGTCCATAAAATTAAAGATGTGAATAATTTAACAATATTTATGAATAAAGCTATTGCAGTATTTATGAATAAAGCTATTTATGAATCAAGCTATTGCAATAGAAGTATGACTCACTGACTTCTCATGGAAACACTCTACTTTTCCACTCCTTTTGGAGGGAGAAAAAACCCACAACAACAAACACCCAAAAAAAATTTGAAGGATCCTGATCCAGAGGAGCCAGAAGCCATCTTAACACCAGTGTTGTGAGTGGGAGGGAGTGAGCACAGCGTAATGGCACATGGGAGCTTTGAGATCCCAGATCTATTAAAGCGTTCATTTGCCAGCCTAGCTGCTTTTGCTGCCTGGAAATGCTCATTCAGAACAAACCTTCATCATAATCAAGAGCAAGTCATCAGACAAAAATGAATCCAGTTTAATTCTAGAGGGCAGGTAGACCTGAGAGTTCTTTTATTTCAACATCTTGAAACAGCTTTCGCTGTCTGTATATGGATTAATACAAGTTTTTCTCCTCTCATGGATTCAAAATGGTCCAAGAGGGTTGATCTGCTTTTTTGCTGGCTTTTTAGGGTTTGAAACCTCAGTTTCAGAAAACTTGCTTTCCTCCCCGGTGAAACCTGGTAGCTCTGGAACCTGCCCCTCTTCCTGCCTCCTCATGTCCTTCTTGTTTGTTTTTTTGAGAGATTAACTACCATGACTGTGCTCTCTTTACATCTTACCCAAAACAGCTTCATCTCTGGTTGTGAGGCTGTTTTTTCTTCTAACCATTCTCCTTGTTTACTGAGGCTGAGTTATTTCTCCAGGATGACCTTACAGACCCTAGCTTCCTTGCTAAGGAGCAGTTACTCATTCCAGAAATTGAGACCTTTGTGTTTTCTGAATTGAAACACAAAGTAGTACTCCCCCAGCTCTACCTGGGGGGAAGCAGGCAGAAAGAACTCCTTCCCCCACCCTGAGATAAAATGTAGCTATCACCCTGTTTGCTCCCAAGGGATGTCCCTGCTGCCATCAGCACTAGCTGCCAGATGGCTGCTGTCCCCCAGAGGCCTGGCTGAAGAGGAGCTCTTGTAGGATCATAGAAGAGCGTGGACTGGAAGAGACCTTCAAAGGTCACCTAGTCCAACCCCCCTGCAATGAGCATGAGCAGGGACATCTTCAACTAGATCAGATTGCCCAGAACCACATCCAGCCTGGCCTTGAGTGCCTTCAGGGATGGCGCTTCCACCGCCACTGTGGCAACCTGTGCCAGGATTTTACCACCCTCATTGTAAAGGCTTTTTTCCTTACATTCAGCCTGAATCTCCCCTCTTTCAGTTTAACACCATCACCTCTCATCCTATCACAGCAGGCCCTGCTAAAAAGTCTCTCCCTATCTTTTATAAAGGCCTCTTCTAAGTACTGAAAGGCTGTGATAGCCTGGGCTGCTTTGGCAGCTTGCGAGAGGGAAGAGAAAGCATTCTCTGGAAGTCACTGCAGCTGGAGAGGAGCCAGGAGAAAAACTTTCAGTGAGTGCACCAGAGGAGACAAAAGCAGATCGTAAAGAGAAGAATTAGGGAAAAGTCATTATCACCCAACCACTGGGTCCTCCAATTCCAACTTAATTAAGAGAGCATGGTGGGGCAGAGGCCCTTGTGGCATGAGGTGCTGTGCTTATGCCAGTGCCGCCCCACATCAGATGAGAAAAACTCTGCTGGGGGAACTTGCCGTCCAAACAGATGCAGCAAATACATTAGGGAAGGCAGAACTGTGAAAGAGGTTTCACTGCAAAAAATGCAAATGCAGCTCTTTGCAGTCCATTGCCTATTAATTGGAACACAATTTCCTTCCCCTGCTGGCCTGATACCCACTGCGGACCTCAGGGGAAAAGGCCATAATAAAATAATGTCCCCTCCAGCATAGCTCCTGTCCCATGGCCCTTTCCCAAGCCCCCAGAAAGCAGCAGATGCCCCTGTGCCTGCTGATCTCGGAGTTCATCACCGCACGTCAACTGCACATCATTAAATTGAAAGATTTGCCACGTGAAGTCATTTAAACCCAAGCCAGAACCTAGGGGACCACGTCAGGAGCACCCAGAGATGATCAGCAAGAGGAGCGAGATGCTGTCTGATGTGGAGTGGACAACCTGGTGCAAGGGTTACAAAGGCCAGCCAGAGTGGCATTAGGGCAGCAGCCTCCCGTGGGGTAGATGTGCTGGCTGTAGCAGAGAAGGGGAAACATGACGGTGTGCATGCGTACAGAAAGACCATACCGGTCCAGCTGAAGAAGTGAGAATGAAGCATATAAATTTTAAGGTCAGCAACTTGGATGGTAGATTATGGAGGCAAGGGAAGGAAAGATGTGACCTGTGCATCAGGCAGGCAATGACTCTGGTCAGAGCATTTTAGCATGGCAGGAAGCAAACGTGAGTAAACCAAATAAAGAATCGCAGGGTAATTCAAGCTAAACCAACATTTAAAACAGCATTTCTGCAATGGGGACTAAGGTGGAGGAGCGGTGGAGGGACATTCAGCTTTCACAGTTTTTAAAACTTTGAGACACTTCATGCTTTTTCAGACAACCCAAGCAAATGGGTCAACAAGACAAAGAAATGCCTAGTTTTAAAAGAACTGTTTTTCTTGTATCCCAGTGTATTCACCACTGTCAATGCAGAATTGGGCATTGAGATAATTGCTTCATCATATCCTCTGGCCTGGAAGTTTCTCCTAACACCAACTTGGTCCTCAAACCCAAATTCTCATTGCCCTTTGAGCATTAAATACACTGAGAGAAGGTGATGAGCACGGCTGAGACACAAGGAGTGAGGCTTCACTAAGCAGTGATAGCATGGAGCTAAATGTTAAGGTGATGTATTTTGATGAGAGCTGAGAACAACCACTAAAAAGCACCAAAATGAGCACATAAGGCATACAAGACATTTGAGAACCAAAAAGATATGCCAGAATAGAGAGAAAGAGGGCTTCTTTTATGGTTGATAGCTTGCCAATGTAGCTGGAGGAAGAAGGAGGTGCAAAAACCAAAAAGTCACAGAGCAATGAGCAGCTCTTCCTTTCTGTGTAAGGTTTTTTCCCTCTGTGTTTTCAAGTTTCTGGAAGCAGACCCACCATCCAGCTTCTGGAAAACCAGAAGAAATGCACTTCCCTTCTCCCCAGCCACAGAAAAGCCCACTTTCTTAACTCTTACATCCACTGCTGCTCTGTACCCACTGCTTCAGAGTGAGCAGTGCGGGGAGGAGGTGCTGAGTGGCCCCAGTGCCCTCGCCAGCAGCCAGCAATTCTGCTGCCCCTGCCTTCAGCCCCCTCCAGGGTGAACTGCTGAGAAAGAGAGGATGGGTGGTGGGGAGGGGACGGGCCTTTGCTTGAGATCAGGACTGGGGATATTTCATGCGTAAGGCCAAACTGACATTTCTAACAGTGTCCACATTAATGCACAGCTTAATATTGTCCAGCATCACACCCAAACCGTCTTGTGGCTACAGCCCAGTGGGGAGGAAGTCACGGGTTGTGCTAGCAGGCCTCTGGGCTCTTACCCAGCAGAGGCCAGTGGGACTAGCAAGCTGGAGAAACAACAGACAGCATTGAAATAGCCAGTTCCTGGGATGCATGGGGCAATCAAATACCTATTCAAACACAGCAGCACTTCATTCATACGCTGTCTTATGTTCTTCCATCTTGTAGTTGTGTAAATCAGCCATAAGACAGCATTATCCATGATACTCTTCATAACACAGCAATAATTACTAAAGGCTCTACCAAGCTCTGTAAACAGCACCGTGCATCAGTATTGAAACTCAGGAGCTGAAGTTGCACATATGGTAATTGCCAAGTTGTTTTGTTCGATGCTAGAAAACTCATTCCAGCTTTGCTTTTCACTTTATAGGTGCTAAAGCACTGGCTTTTGAAAGGTATCATCAGCTACTGACACACGTATTGTTTCTCTGTTAACCAGAACGGAGGATGGATCACCGAACAGTTTTTCAAGTGATATTTTGCATGCCCAGACTTTTGCCCTGCTAGGCTTTACTCCTTTTCTTCTTAGTTGCTACCTTTACAAAAACTGTGTATTTGCACCTTTAAGCCACTTCTCTTAAAAACTGTGATTTTTTCCCTCTGTTCTCTTTATTTTTCTTTTTTTAGGGAAATGTTTTCTGCTGTATCTCTCTCAGAGATAACCCCGTAGAATGTCTGACTGGGGCACGCAGATAAAACCTGAAAGCTGCTGAAGCAGGATTTAAATGTCAGGCTGGCGCTTTACTTACAGCTACATGGTTACAAACACGGTTCAGTACACGCAGACACAACATTTTCCTTCATCCATGTTTAGGAATACCACAATCTCATGTTGCGTTTGAGTGCTGTGATGGATAATGATGAAGGAAACCTAACCCATGTGGAGCCAGGGTTTTTTTTTCTCCTAAGTAAGTTCTTGGCCAGAAGTATAGTATTTTAGTGCAAAACACACCATCATGCCACTTGTGTGCTTGGGATGGCACCCCCATGGGAAACCATGGGGCTGAGCTCACACTGGCATTTCTCAGTGTCATCATGTTCAGTCAACCTGTCACTGAAACCAATTTGGGTTTTAGTTTTAAATCTGCCAGCCAGGTATCAGGTATCTGCACCCTTATCTGATGACTGCATGTCAGCATCTCCAGGCTATCCAGGCACATCTGCCTCCTCAAGCATAACCGTGATCATTTTGCCACCTAAAATCTCACCTTCCCAAGTGCTCTGACAATGTTTTCAGGGTTGCATCAGCCTGGGAAGCATAAGCAGATAAAAGGCTGGGAAGAGTCTTAAGGAGCAACAGCTCTAAAGCCCCTCCAACATGTCTCACACCTCCTGCTGACTGGTGTCTCCGGGCTGATACAGCCCCTGGGTTTGCACCCATCCCTGCTGTGGATCACCCTCAAACTGTTGTGCTACTGAAAGACTCTCAGCAGTGTTGGACTACTGGAACTGAACTGCAGCAGATGCTCTGCTTGCATTGAGCTGTACTCCCTGACCAGCACTGTTACCCTCAAAAAACCCCTCCACACTTCCCCCCCCCCCCAAATACTCCACCCTGTGGCAACTGTAATGGGCTTAGTTATTTTCTTTGGCTTTTTTCACAGCCCCAGTGACGCTATCCCTGCACTAGCCAAAATTCACTCCTATCTGAGGTCCCTTTGCTTCTTAAATAGATAATTTTTGCACTCATCTGAAACAGGCCTGCAGAGAGGTGGTGACCCAACCCTGCCTGCACCCACTGCCCACCCCTCAGCCTCCTCCACATGCTGGGACTGTCCTTTGAGTTACTGCTGCACAGGTCAGTCAGCCTGTGGCACAGCCCACTGGCAATGATGTACCCAACCCCTAGAATTTCCATGTATTATAATTGAACATATTAAAACTCCAGCAGCAGCCAGGACATGGACTGCAAGTTGCACTTTGTCTGTGGCACTGAAGGCTAAAGATGTTTTACCACTGCTACAAGGAAAGTCCAGTTTCATCAAAGGACTACTCAGTTACCTACTGGTTTGGTGCCGAAAGTACAGAGGAAGAAAGGGTTGAAAATATTCTTCATTCCTGTTCATCTTTCTCTGTGCCCAAGAGGCTGATAATAAATGACAGCCCAGCTGCATGTCATTGGACCTGAGGGTGGGGAGGCACTGGGACAGGTTATCCTGGGAAGCTGTGGCTGCCCCATCCCTCCTGGCAGTGTTCGAGGCCAGATTGGAAGGGGCTTTGAGCAAGCTGGTATAATGGAAGGTGTCCCTGCCTATGGTACAGCCATGCCACATTTCAGTGTTCCCATGGACTGTGGCAGTGGCTGGCTTGTATACCTTGGCTTCAGATGGGATTCTTTCAAGTATCTCCCAGATCCATGAATTAAAGGAGTTAGTGCTTTTGCCTGTTTGTTTAACCATTAGCCCATCAATTAACCATTGCCTGGGCGTTGGTACTTTTAAGTTGCTCTCCACTATGCCCATTCAGGCTTGGTCTCCTTTTTCATCACCGTTGGTCCCAAACCATATGTCACTCCCTATATCCTGGGCAACGGCACACATGTAAACCAGGCCTGAAAATAGCTCCTACCAGAAATGAATTGTGACATCCATCATTTGAAAGCAGTGCTTCCTCTTGCTGGAAATTGGGTCATGCTGCCTTCAAGTGAGAGGAACCATGGCCCTTCAGGCGCTCAGGGGCAGGACTGCAGGGAGACATTGGGCTCTAATGGTAAATCCATTTCCATCCCACCTCCACCCTCCACAAGTGTGTCCCAACTGCTGTGTGTACACAACACTCTGCCATTTCCCGGGCAGCAGCAATTGGATTTTGATGCTTTAACAAGGCTCATGGCAACACGAAGGTGGCAGTGGCCTGTAAAACCCTGCCTCTGCTGCCCGAGTGATGAAGCTGGAAGCTGAAACCTCACTGCTGTTTTCACTGTGAGGTACCTTTTCCCTTCTTTCCTCCCTACAGTATGTTTTTATGGCTTCCCAAAGTAAATAAGGAACATGCACCTCATCCGGTACCTAATCTTTTGTACCTTCTAATGGGTACTCACCTCTTACCAAACCATCCTTCCCCCTTACTACTGCCGCTGCTGCAGCAAGTGGTGGAGAGCCCCGCACCACTCCTCAGAGCAAGGCTGCTGGCACTCACTCCGGTTCTTCCAGCCTGCGGTGGCAGGGTGACAGCTCCGGTGGGTCCCAGCCTGGACAGCCCACCCCATTTAACCTCCAGCAGCGTGGGCTCTGCCCCAGGGCCAGCGTGGAGCCTGCTCTCCCTCTCCACTGGCCATTTTCTTTAGCTTTGCATGGAGTTCCTGGCACCAACAAGGAGATGCGTCATGTCGTCCCACCTCAAGTATGTCCTCATTTTCAGAGGAATGCCATTATTTTCCTGGAATAAGGGTGCCCTGTGCCTGGTGGGCCCTGTGCCTGCATTGCTGCCTTGCTAGCAGCCTTCTCCCTGCCATCCTCCGCCTTCCTCTGTGGGGCCTGCAGGTAGCAGCCCTGCACTGAGCTTGCTTGAACTTGAGCTTCAGCTTTGTCTTCATCTTGAACTTGTCTGGGCATCACCTGCATCCCCCATTCTTCTGCTGCTAGCACCACCACAATGGAAGCAGTCAATGCTGGTTGGCTTTACCTGCATCACAGGTAAATCGTTGCCCTCATCAGCCTTTTCGCTGTGCTGCCTTGCTTGCTGATCTCCTAACTGGAGTACTTCCTCTGTTTGGTTCCCATACTGGCTTTTAAAGCAGCCATGAAGATGATACTTCCCCACCACCTTCACCTGTTGGCCCCATCTCAGCCAGTCATTGTGCCATGACTCTCAGCTATGTATCCCAACAAAAATGGCTCTGCCCTAGGGAAGCTCAGGCTTAAAACCCTTCTTTCTAGCCCAAGTAACATCTGGGCAGCAACCAAGGGTGAGCACCCTCTTCCCTGTCATCTCAGTCAAACCCTCGTGTCTTCCATCTCCCAATCAGTAAATGTGTGTGTGGCCACGATATCACCCATGTGGAGTCCCCACACCTTGCCCACCTTTGGTCCAAAAACCTGCTCTACTGTGCTGAACTGAACCAAGCTGTACCCATTTGAGGAAGCAACATCATTTTAATACTACTTTTAAAACCCTCCCAACTAGAAAGGCAGAGACTAGGGATACTTTGTCTTTCAGATCAACAAGTTACCTACCAGATCAACTTGGGATGCTTCAGGTATTTTCTGTCACTAGATACTTCTCTCACTTTCTACTGACCTTTCTCTAAATACCTCTTTCTTATATAGCTACCAACACCATTACTTCCGAAAGGTATTGACAGGACTTCACTTCGCCAAAAAAGCAAAGAGGTACTGCTCCCAGGTTATGCACCTGATGGAAAGCGTAAAAAAAAATCAAATGCTTGGTTGAAGATACTTATAGAAGAACTATAATTAAGCTCAGAAAAAAAGTGATGATTCCCTCTCCCCATTTACAGCTTCCTTCTTGTCAGGATCTTCCAGGATACTTCTCAGTTCTTCTGTTTACTTTTTAAACACCCATTTGTAGATCTGCTTTTATCCATGCCCTAAAAATGCCCCTTGTTCGATTAAGCTTGTACTTTCAAAAGTTCTTGCAATGAATGCCATGGCTTTGGCCACTTCCATCCTTTTAGAGTTCTGTCTTCAATCTGCCTGCTACTATACCTTGTAGCCACAAGCAAATCAGAATCACTTGCAGTATGTGGCTTAGCTGTGGAGCTCAAGGGCTCCAACAGCTCAGGTTTCTTGGAAAGCAAGTCAGTCACCTCCAGTCAACTTAGGACCTCTGTCTCCCCCCACCCTGCCCAACTGCTAGTGCTTGGAAATATCCAGGGATTCCAAATGTTCAACTTCCATCATGTGCTTCGTAATTAAAGAAGCAGAAGTGCTTTGTAATAACTACAATTGATAAAATATTGTAACTTGTGCTTTTTTTAATAAAATGGAACAAAAGCATTCTAAATCATAGCAGCTTATAGATCAAAACTGTCCATTGGTTAGGAGCATAGTGTAATTAGGAAGTATGAAAACTGCGAAATATTAAAGCCCTGCACCAATTCAGATTCATGACAAAACCTTCATGCAAAATGAGCAATACTGCCTGAGGCTCTACTGATCTGGTCTACTCCGTCATCAGTGAAATAGGAATTTTTTTCCTTGGTAATGGCACATCCTCTTTTCCAAATGGGAAGAAAGGTACAAAGCCCTTTTTGTTAGCGGACAACAGCTCTTTCCCTAGTTAGCAAAATTCTTTTACAGCACTGAGAAACGAGGACTTTTTGTTTACCATTAGTTGAGGTAAGTTATCTTGCTTTTATTTGGGTTTAAGACTACTGTAAAGGAGTAGCTTTTCAGTTGCAGCATGGTTTGTCAAGATTACAATGTTTATGACTGCATAAAATACATAAGTAAAAAATTATGATTTGTAGAGTTTGTTATCAAGAGCTGAGACTTACATCTTTACAGAACTGCAAATCCTTCCTTCCTTACTGCTAGTTGGT
Source organism: Bolborhynchus lineola (assembly GCA_025448015.1). Lineage (NCBI taxonomy): Eukaryota > Metazoa > Chordata > Aves > Psittaciformes > Psittacidae > Bolborhynchus > Bolborhynchus lineola. The sequence goes on along the minus strand of JAOEHX010064928.1, from coordinate 1,578 downwards.
AATTTTGCTGGCAAGAGCATTTGTTACGATTTTCTTCAACCTCTATACCCTTTTGTCCAACTGCTGTAAGAACTAGCAAGGAAGTCAGTTATAACTACAGTTAAACTGTTGTAACAGCATTAGACAAGCTGTACTGAGTCTTCATTAAAACACCCTTCGTTTGAAGCTACAATGTAAGAGGCGATTCTTTTTGTTCAAAAGAAACTATCAGCATGCTCTGTGCCTTTAACACTTCACATTGATTACAAAAAATTTAACAATGCAAATCACTAACATACCCCACTAATGGGAAATCGTGAGAAACTGTTTGATGCAGAACCTTCTGCATCAATCAACTCTGATCGATCAGAAAGCTATCAATTTTGAAATTTAGATTTAATGCATTTTCAAGAAGCTAATGAGAAAGGAGCAACTTAAAATAAATACCATCATTAAAACTGCAAACTGTTACAATGATATATTATAAACTTGTCCTAAATAAACCTAGTGCTTCAAAAATTTACCAGTGAATTCGTATTACAAAATATGTGAAAATACAATAGAATACCACAAAACAACGTCCTTTTTCGGGGTCAACAATGACGCCAAGGTGATTCAGTCTTAACTTTTTAAACTGTTAATAGAACATATTGTAATATAGAAGTTGCCATTTGGTTGAATTCTAGAGAATATCCCCACCCAAAACTCAAATTCACCTTTTTCATTCCTCCTCTAAAACTAGTGCCAAACTTCCTGTCAAAGCCAGTATTTTCTTGGAGAGCTTTAAAGTTTAGCCATTACTTATTTTCTACTACTATATTTTGGCAGCAACTATTTATTGGTCTGTTATTGCAGAAAGTGCAATTTAACAATAAACCAGTCTGAAGGTCATTCTATGTCTTGAGGATACATACCATATATTTCTTTAAAAATAATCATACTTTTGTAAGCAATACTTTACAGTAGACACCTCAAATCTACCATAGATGTAAAACTTAAAACGAGAAAAATTTAGTCTCTAAATCTTTATACACATATTTATATTCGAGTTTCTATATATATTATATATATACACGAGCACAAGAGTATATATAAAATATATATATCAGATTCAAAAAAAGAACAAAAACTGGGCACTGTACATAAAATCTTTTTAAAACTCAAACAATAGAAAAACTTTAAACATTAAACAATTTTAATAAAAGTTTCTGTACAATGCTAAGCAGTTTTATTTACATATAGAAAATGTAATAGGAGTAGTGTTTGAAATTACAGAACTCCTTAAAATTTCAATGGCAGGTAATCTGGAAAAAATAACAGCATTCCATTCACAAATATTTTCAAGCAATAAATATGTATTTATAAATAGTGTAAATTTACATCAAGATTAGAAACAAAAATCACAAATCTGAAGTTTATTCCTTAGTCTATGTGCAACCCATTTATCTTTGTGACTTGGCTGTTAATTGTTTTAAATTTTATTTAGGAACCAAAAAGTGTAACCGTCATGGTTTCAAAACAAGACAGAAAAACATAAAAGCAGTAAAAAAATTTTTATCACCTAACTCTTCACATTAAAAAAAAAAAAAAAAAAAAGAA
>JAOEHX010064926.1:23610-47150 GCA_025448015.1 Bolborhynchus lineola | reverse complement strand
CAACAACTTTTCCCCTTTCTTAACTACGATATCGCAGAGGTGCTACTACTGTCACTGATAGGTTCAACCTTCTCCAGCGGTGGGTCCATCTTGGTGCCAGATGGCATTGTTTCCATCAGGCATAGAGAAAATTTCTAAAAGCTTCCCATAGAATCCACCCCTGTAGACCCACAGCTACCAAAACCTTGCGCACAAATCAAACACAACAGGTCAGCAGTAGTAGACACAATGTGAATTTATGACCAATTCTAGCTAAAATCAGCATTACTAGAAATGAAACTGAAGTTGTTCTAAGGAGGTAACTGATTTTTACATATGAATTCAACATATACTGATTGACAGGATTTTTTTAGAAAAATCAATTCCATTATTGGAAAAGAGAGAAAGAGAAAACAGTAGCCTATTTGAAAAAGTCAATTAAAGTAAAAATGTTTAAAAAAATTCCTCAAGAGTAGTAATTACATTGAGAGGATTTTATTAGTGTAGAGATTATCTTGAAGTCAGTTTCAGCATCAGAAGTCAATAGCTACCCTGAGTGTTTTGTCATTGTTTTTCCAGTTTCCACTATAGAGATACTATGGCCATTTCTAGCCAATTTCTGAAGTGACTGTCTTGAGAGGGGACGCCTGCAGCACCTGATAAGGGGAGGCTCAGCATCCTGGAGCTTCAACTCAGAGCAGCAACAGGCAAGGAGGGAGCCTCAAGTCCTCAACTGGGCTTGCCCAGGAGCCAGCAGCTCAGCAGACGTGAGGAGCTGACTCACAGGGGGCAGCTCCAGGAGAGGTGTTACCAGACCTAGCTGAATAAAAGCCTGCCCCAAAGAGCGCGAGTGACCAGGAGCTTGGTGAACAGGATGGGATCGAGGCAGTTTGCCCAGCAGTTTGTGCGGGCAGGCGAGCAGGATGGTGAGCACTCACCATATGAGCCAGGCTTGGGCTGGGAGTGGCCATACAGCTAGTTCTTTGTCCACCAAAGTGGTCCATCTGTCAAATTTATGTCATTGCAATTTAAAAACAAGGATGTCATGCAGGACAGTGTTGAACACTTTGCACAAATCCAGGTAGATGACATCAACGGCCCTACCCCTGTCCATCAGTTCCCTAGACCCATCATAAAAGGACACCAGATTGGTCAGGCAGGATTTCCCCTTAGTGAAGCCATGCTGGCTGTCATCAACCACCTCTTTGTTTTTCATGTGCCTCAGCACACCTTCCAGGAGAATCTGCTCCAATATTTTGTCAGGCACAGAGGTGAGGCTGACTGCTCTGTAATTCCTCTTGTCATCCATTTTCCCCTTCTTGAAGATGGGTGTTGTATTACCCTTTTTCCAGTCATCAGGAACTTCACCTGACTGCCACAATTTTTCAAATATGATGGACAGTGGTTTATCAACTTCATTTGACAGCTCCTTCAGGACCCACGGATGAATTTCATCAGGACCCATGGATTTGTGCACTTTCAGATTCTTAAGATGGTCTCGAAACAGATCCTCTCCTACAGTGGTCCTAAGATCTTCACAGTCCATGAGTCTGCCTTCCAAGACTTGGGTGATGTGGTCAGAGCTTTTGCCAGTGAAGACTGAGGCAAAGAAGTCACTAAGAACCTTATCATTCTCCAAATCCAGAAGCCAAATCCTAACTCTAATTTTGTCCAAAATGATAACTTTTGAGACACCTACACTTGGGATTAAATGCATCCACTGCAGCCCCAAGGTGCTGTCTATATTTCATATTATTTCAGTAATCTAGTTAAATTCAGTCTTTTTAGTTCATCTGCAGAAGTTTTCATACAAGTCCCAGAGATTCAAATTAGTACAAAAAGTCACAAGAATAATATGATGTTCTGTGACTAAATCCACACAGTAAACAGGGTGTTTACTCCCATTTCACCCACTCACTAAGGAGTTACTAAAAGTTTAAAGTCTTACGAAATTAATGTAAAATCTCCAGTATATCCACAGAGGGTTTGATTAATTCAAAATTCTGGGGTCCATGTCTCAGTTCTTATTTGTAGAGATAGATTTATATTGATAGCTTTGAGTTTTTTATTGTTTCAGCTCATTGCCCAATAATAATTACCCTACCCTTCATTTTCTATGGGTGGAAACAAACAGTCTAAATCTCTTTGAATAGCAAACATGAACTCAGCCCTGAAACTTGTAATTACAGAATTATGATGTATAATGACATCCATGTTAAATTTAGTGGGCAAATGTAGAAATGAAGACCATAGCAAATTTATTTAAAAAATGAAATTATATTGAAATAAAACCCCCAAACCAAACCAAATCCACAAACAATAATAACTGAATCCAGCTGGTTGAATATTTACTAGTTGGACAAGTTCTTCTTTCAATTTTTTTTCCTGGGCTGGGAAAATTACGTTCAGTTTCATTCTCAGACAGCATTTTACTTTCTCAGATTCAGAGACTAAATTTTAGGATTTTTCCCTGGCCAATATTTATGCAGTGTTTTGTCTAAGCATTTCACTTATGATGTGCAATTAGGTTAAACTGGAGAATTTAAAAGCTGCAAACTGTGTGAGGCGTACAGAAATAGATACAGATTAAAGGAGAAGATCTTTTGTATTTTAAAATCTGCTACATTTCAGAAGTACTGCTTTAGCAGTAGTAAATGTTTAATCAACAAACCCAAATTTTTCTTAAAAAACAGAAATTGCTGCCTTTATTACGCAGTTGGAAGAAAGCTGTAATCAAAGCAGAGAGTAATTTTAGAAATTGATTTTTAGTGTTGCAAATGTATCATTAATTTTATAACTGAGAACCCACTAAAAGATTAAAAATTTTCTAGTCCTGCTATAGATGGGATAGCAGTTAGATACACAGACGTGTAGCAGCTGTGAGCCTTGATGGAAAAAGCCCACAGCTGTTTGAATACACTTCTTTGTTCCTAGGCACTGTATGATTTTCATCTCAGAAGGTGGACAGAGCTAAGTCACTCATCGAGTTCCTTTATGCTGGAGGCTGAATGTTTAGTTGAAATGAACATCTCTTAGTGGGTTCATAGGCTCTCAGGCATCATGTAGGGTACTATAGTGTAGCAGCAGAGGGCTTTGGGAAGGCCAGCATACAAAACTTTTCACCTGTCCATGTATGGAGAATTTAGAACATAGGTTGATGTTGCAGGACTTCAAATGAACTTGTTAAGGAGACTGGCAATTCTGATTCGCAATCTGTGAAGAGGAATAAGGTAGCCTTTTCCAGTTCATTTTGGGCTATGAATGCTTGATGGATGATCCCTTAATTATTCTGGTCCTTCATATTGATACTGTTATAATTGATTTATACTTGGTATGAGTGAGAAGGGATGCAGGCGTTTTTTATAAGAGCAAAATATTCAGGGCAGGCTTTCTGAGGTCTTGAGAACACAGTGCAGTAGGGGAGAGATGGGAAAATCCTGACTTTTGGCACATCAGGGTGAAAACTCCAAAAGGTTCTAACTGTCCTGTGTTGGAGTCTAATCCTTTCAGAAAGCAATGACAGTTGCTTGCAGTCTTCTAAAGGAAGCTGATCTGGCCCAATTCCACCTTCAAACAAGTCCTCTTCTATTGCCTCCTGACAGCCTTTTTTGCCTCACCAGTGCAAGGTCAATGTTTGACCTTGCAGTGAGTTATCTTGTGACAGATAATTCTGTTCACAGTGCATTCTTTCTGCAGTACAGCCTTGTCAATAGCCTCCTCTCTGAAAAAGTGCTTCCCGGGATTCATTTTGCAATCGCCACGCTGTTTATAAATGGGCTTTTTCAGGCAGATGATGTCTGAGCTGAATTCCACCACAGTCAAACCACATCACTTGTAACATGAAAGGGACTTTCCTCGATAGGCTAGATTTTTGGACTTGCTTATTAAAGAATTAAATGCTGTTCTCCAGTTCCCCTCACAATTTCTTTATGCCCTCCCTCTCTTCATTTCATTCACAGTAGTAGGCTCCTATACATAACAGCCAGCAGCACACATTTTCCACCTGTACAAATGAAATGAAACCACTGAGCATAACTGAACAAGAGGCACGATTAAATATGTTATAAACAACCAGGAACAGGACGAACATGCCAAGAGGGCATCATCTATCACAATAGATGTGGGGAGAAGGAATCTGTCAATTTATTCTATGTTAATGCCATGATAAATTGGTACTTACTTACACATGTGTATGTCTATAACTGTTTAGTCTTAATTTCTTTATAAATAGATGGGAGAACAGCTAAATGCCTGTGAAGACCTCTCAAGCTATTGCTCTGAAGTTAGCAAATTCTTGGCTCAAAGTAGCTTTTTTGCAAATGAAGTCTGAAAGCTGTTTATGTTTGACTGAAATACCATAATGGAGAACAAATGAATGACACATTTAATTACATCTGTGGAATTAAATAAAACACGCTGTTAGAACATATGCATAAGGGTTATAGCAGAGAGTTTTATTTTCTGAAAAATTAATTGGTTTATTTATTATTCATAAACTGAAATCACACAAAATGATATTTGATGTGTCTGGGCTATTTGTCTTTAGCACATTTTCATTTTCTCTGAAACAAGATTTGTTGAAACAGCTTTTGTCTGTTTATGTTTTCAGAAAATACTTTCTGATCAGCCCTTAGATGTTTGATAGTGGCTTTTAGTTTTCCACTTTCTAAGTTTTTGTAAAAAATAAAGAAGGAGAAAAAAAGAATATATTTTAATATAAAGTGTTCAGGTGTATGCTACTTAGCATAAAATTATTTTATAAAGTAGGACAAAATATTAATGCAAGAAATAGGAAGAACTGACCATAGTTTGCTGTAACTAATACAAGATCTGAGTGGTGCACAGGGAAGATTGGTATATACCACGGAGTACGTATGCACACAGTCTGCTCTGGAGAATCCTTGTGCTTGTCCATTGTAAGCACTGGGTCTGGAATTGGTTTTCTTACCTCTATCTCAGAAACAATCAGGAGTGTGATAGGAAAGCCAAAGTAGCAAGACAGCAATTTATTGTTTGTGATGTTTTGTCTATGCACTGACCTATGCAGCAGCCCTGAGCCTAAGGAATCAGAGCAGTTGGGTCTGCCCAGGTTGTCTTGGAAGTAAGGGAGTGAAGGGTAGAAGATGACATCCCTCTCCTAGGGGATGTTTGGAGTTTCCTCTTGCTAGCTGTTGGTTTCTGTACTCTATGTGAAGAAATGAAGTGCTGAACTGAGTACAGAACTGAGTGTACTGTTTCACTGCAGTTAATTTTTGTTTAGTCATCCAGGTGTTTATAGCTACCTTGTTTGTATTCAGTGATGAGTATGTGGGCAGCAGTCTATACTGTTAATATATGTTACTTAAATCTAGGTGGGCTGTTAACTGAAAAACAGTAAGTTAAACGTAGTGAATTTCTAGTCTAGAAATAGTTCTAGTCTCTAGAAAAGAGGTAAAGGTAATTCTGAGGAAAAAGCAGGCAAATAGGCAAGTATCACTGTGAATACTGGGAAGGGAAGAAGCAAAATCCTCTTGGAAGACGTGATAAAAAGATGAGATTGCGCCCAGATGTGTTACTTTTTAAGCTAGCTGCATGAAGAGCTCCAGCTGTGGCTGAGAGTCACTGAGAAGCAAGCAGACCTGAAGCGAACTGTGAGAGATGTAGCATAGTAAAGGAAAAGCCTTAAGGCATTTGTAAAATACTGCACTGTCATTCTCACTGAACCCTGGGCTCCCCAAGACGATAAGGTGGGGACCTTCTGCTTCTCTATCATGGCAGAGTGATAACTATGGTCTTGGAAAGTCACAAGAAAGGGTGAGTGTTCACTGCTGGAATACAAATAATATTATCTGTTCTTTTAGTTCCAAAGCTGCCTATCAGAGGAAGGAAGAAAATACCGAGGCTGATTTCTTTCTTCTGTCTTCTTTTCTTCTCCTCTCTTCCTGTAATCCACTATATCCTAGCAGCCAGACTTCAGGTAAAACAAGCACAGTCACAGCTTCAGAGGGAGCAGTTAGATATGGACTTTTCAATACCAGCGATGTGTTCCGGTTAGTAATGCATAGTTAAGTGGTAGAAATAATATATCAGGTAAGCTGCCGATAATTTGATGTTAGCCACTACTGCCAGCAGTTGAATTTATCCATAATGCGTGTTTTAGGACGGTACGTCTTGGCCATAGTCTGCAAGTGGAAAAGCAAAGAAATATTTTTGGAACCTGTGTTATCAGTTCCATGATAAACTCTCAAAGAATGTTAATAAATCTTATTCTGTTATACTTCTCATTATTAAAGCTGAATTTGCTGTGTGATATTTTTTCATTTATAACAAAGCTTTTCTGTGAGTGCTTAGTATAATGAAGTTTTTCTCAGGTGGCTACAGAAAGTACTTGTCATGTGAAGCTCAACATGGTGCTGATACTATCTGGAAGAAAATCCAGAGTACATTGAACTTGATGACGGAGTTTTCAATATACTCATTGACTGCTTGGATCCTGACAAATACAATTTCTTTGGCTGATTTTCAGAAATAATTAATTAATGTCATTAATTCAATTTAAACTTACGTTGCCTTTGAATGAAAGCTGATCTTAAATTTGACAGGAGTGAAATATCACAAATTAGTTACAGAAACACTGTAACCAATAAAAATGGAATGTACAGTACACAGTTCATGTGGTTGATCAAAAAGCAATTATGAAACCTATAGGTAGACAAAACTGAAAATGCAAGTTGAAATAGGAGGAGTGGACAGAAAATCAGTGAGACCAAATGGAAATTTTTCATGCATCTCTGAATTGAAATGAGGTATGAATGCCTTTAGAATAAAATCTTGCTATTTCTCCACCACTTGCACAAAAATTGACAATTTAAATGTTATATCTAGAGCAGGGGAATGTTTTCTTCATGCCTATCTGCCATATGATCACAGTTACCTCTTCCAATTTTTATGACAACTTTCTTACAAAAAGAGTGGATTATTCCTTGTGTATTTAGTCAGAGAATAATTATTTATGTGGAAACAAACTAGGGAACAGTTCTAATTCTCTAAGTAAAAGTCACTAAGTTCATATGACCCATTTTAAGAATTAATTTTCTTTGATTCCAGGTTTCTTGTACTCTAGACAGTTGCTTTTTTTGTCATGATGGCTCAGGATGACTTAAGGCTAACATATTTCAAAATGACAGGGTGAACTTGGTGCTATGAGGACATAAAATGGGTTCTGTCTATCATGCTCTTTAGAGAATTATATATATGGTGGAAGTTGTGTAAGAATTTATCTCAGTCAAAGCTAATATTAAAAGCACTGTCAGTTTCCAGGCATCTATACTATACTGAAAAATGTTGTAATTGGTTAACATAGTCATGTTAAGTGATGTCAACTTTTGATGTATTATGTGAGTAAACTGGAGATGAAGAGTATTTAATAGCTATTGTACCAGACATCTGCATTTCAGTGAACTATGAAAAAGCACCTATGGGTAAAGTGTGTTATCTCTTAAAGCATTGCTAGTCACGGCACTCTATATGAAATGTAAATATCCTTTTAGCACCTTAATACTTACAATGAATTTCCCTGGAGGAAAAAAAAAAGTATATAGCCATAAACCGGAAAATAGTTTTCTTGTTTGATACGTGTATCAAGTTCCATCTGGTAATGAAGAATGGATGTGAATAGCAAACCTTCCTGATCCATGCATGTTCCAGCATAAATTTGATGTAGTCACAGTTGTCAGAGAAGGTACCTCATGTCACCTCATTTAACCTATGTGGAGTGAGGGCCCCTAGAATTCAGTTCCCATACTGACTTGTCTGCTGGTGAGGGTAAGAATCAAAGAAGATAGGGCAAGGCAGGTGATTGAAGGAAGTTTGCAAAAGGCAGAATGAGAATCAGTTTTATTGATTGCAAAAGATCAGTTCAGACTAAAAGATGAAAACATAGAAGCTGCTTCTGAGCTTGTTAAAGAGAATGAATGAGTTTCGCATTCCAATGTGTGTGAAAAAGCAGTTTCAGCATAAGAATCTCATCTACATACACAAGTTCTGCTCTGTTAGGTCATGTATCGATGTGATTGTGGGTGTAATTCCTGGATTTCCATTTCATTCTTTATGCAGTTCTTACTTATGTTAACTGACTAAATATGTTATATGCCATGAAGGAAGAAACTTATTTATATTATCACACACAGTACATTGTTTTGGAGAGCTCCTTTTTTCTGTAAACATTTCAAGAATTAAAGTCATGCAGAAGTTAGAATCCATATTCACAACAATTACATTATCAGTGTGAATTGCCTCCATCAATACTGAATTATGTTCAGTTACAGAAGAAATATATTTCCAGCAATACCTGAAACCTATTTTAGAAAATGTATATAGGAGTAGGACATTGCATTTGGCAGCTGTGTTTGATTTCAACACAGGAGATGACCAAAGGAACATAAACACAGTAAAAATGTGATGTACAGTGAAAAGGTTTCACTGCGTTCATCCCCACTGACTTCATAAGGGTGTCGATACAGCACCGGTGAAAGGAATGTTTCAGGCTGCTTGACTGTTGGATGCTAAACTGTTTGGTTTTCAACAAACAGTACTCTTTGAAACTCGGTACCTATCAGAGTTGGGAATGAATGCAGGAGATAGTGAATTTCCTGCATTCATCTTAAAAACAGAATGGCCTTCACTGTGGTGAAGAGAGATGAAGGGCTTGTCCGAATGTGACACTCCAGAGTATGAGCTCTGGTCACAGCACAGACCCACATTGAGGTATAGTCATACTTCAGAAGGGTTTTGAGAAACAATAAACAATACAGATTTAAACAGATTTAAAGAATATCTTCTACATTGAGAGCCATTTTGAGCAAAACTGGCAGAGTGACAGACACATTGCGTTTTGCAGAAAGGATAAGTTAGGATTCTGAGAATGCTTTCTGTGCTGAAGTGCTTGGGTAAATGAGAGACCTGAAGTTAACTAGTTCATGAACTGATTTTGCACTTTATTCCTGGCACATTCCAGCAGTCCAATCCTAGGCTTTTTAGGTGCCGAGCTGCACCTTTGTTCAAAAGAAAACAGCAGAGGTTTTATTTCCTTCTACTTTTACTGAAAGGTTTGCTTCCTATTTCTGTCTCTCTTTCTTCTTATTTGGAAAATGAGAAAAAGTCTCAGAAAAGACCGCCAGAGATGATCCTACCCAAACTTAGGTTCAAGAGAGCCATGTGAAGACATTTGTAATCCTGTGTGGTTTTCTGCAACAATCTTGTCTCATGATAGTTTTTGTCAGTTTCAAGATGCAGTTTCTTAATGTTTCTAAGGTCTTTCTAGCTTCTGCGTTTGAAATATAACATGAATTTATGATGTTACTAGTACTAGCTGGCAGAGGTGAGAGCAGTAACGGGGCAGGGTTTCTCACTCCCAGGTTGCTTTATTTCCTCTGCGATATAGAACTGTTCTTGACTCTACGTGTGCTTTCCTGACATGTTCTTGATGTGGTCTTGTTCATGACGCTCCTTTAATAGGAAGAGGAAGATAAATTGTATTTTTCATTAAAAAAAGGAGACAATTCAGAGGTCTGTCTCTTTTTAAAAATCCACATATGGATTAGTTTGCTTTTTTCAGATCTTACTATCTGCTTTTTAAAAGGGATTTTGTCACTTACATAGAGCATAACTACAATTTAAAATGCATTAATTCTAAACTGGTTCAACAATACACATTTGCTATTTAGGGACATTTTACTACACCTTTCTGCACTGTATTTTTTAGTTCACTGTCTTTAGGTTGTCTGTAATGTTTTAATACTTCTGCTGTAAAAGCTATCATAATCTAATTTGTATAATGAATTAATTGCTAATTGCTAGTAATTGTTAGTTAAAAAAAAGTCTGAAAATTACCCTGTAGTAAGAACTCTTTATAAAGCGCAGAATTCCCATTCTTGTTTAGCTCCATCATTCGCTTGTTAAGGTTGGAAGGTGTGGCTCTTGCTTTCATGGGAGAAGTCTCCCCATTTTTTGGTGGGAAGGTACCTTCATGATCTGCCATGAAGAGAGACATGTTGCAGGAGAGTACATGTATCCAGAGGGAGGTCTGTGATTTTGCTTTTTTATAGATGTAAGTTTTAAAATGTTGGGATGTGTATTGCCTATAATTAGTGTGAAATTGATCTGGTCTTAGAATGGCTCAGGAAGAAAAATAAATGAGCACAGAAATATATTATCATATAATAGATAAAGTCAGCAGTTTTAATTGGTAAACAATAGAGCTGTAACTAGTTTATTTTGATTGTATTCACTAACAGAGTAATTATCATTTTAATTGATATGTATGAACAGGTGCTTATACTGAAAACAATTTCAAACTGAGATGTGTTATGCTTGAAAAGTAGCCTGGGTGATTGTTCTCATTAGCTGAACAGATGGCTGGACGTTTGCTTGCCATTTTATGGAGAGAGAATTATAATCTGACAATATTTTACATAGTGTGAAGTATTTATAAATCAATAAAAGATGAAATTTATGCTCTGTAGTAGTGTAGAGTAAATGCAACCCGCATGCTGGAGAATGGTATCTCCCATCATAAATATCAAGCTACTGTTGTAATTAACTCTTTTAGAGGATTTACTTCCAAGTGCAATGAGGCTAGAGCACTGACATGTTTAGGACTGTGTGGAAGCGGACCTTATTTTAAATGATGGATTTTAGTGTTCTTCTCTGGACACCATGCGTCTGTTTCATTCCTGTCTATGGCCTGGTTTTTAAAACTTTAGGGCTTCTTAGGAGGAGCCTTGCTTTGAATCTCTGAATGCTAATTGGGTACACTCTAAATGTTGACTGCAATATCGGAAAGAGAAACAGATGACCAGCTGGAAGGATCAGCAGTAACTCTTCACAAACTTAAGAGTTCTTGATGATTGCGTTGCTTTAATGTAATATTCCTGTTAATAAATGTCAAAGAAAAAAGAATTATGAAACTGTAGCATAAACAGAAAAACTTAGAAAAAATAATTCATATTGCATAAAATTTTCTACAGTGCTAGTAACAGGTTGTTTGGGTTTTTTACATTCAGATACCATAAATGGTCACATATTAAACTTCCAATTATGGCTTCAAACCTGGAAGCAGATCTGGGGTACGTAGGAGGGCTTTGGCTTAGCACTGGCGCTGAAATAAAGCTGTAGCTACCTGTCCTTTTTATCTCCCCTTTTTTTCATGCCTCCCTAGACACATGATGAGCCTTTTTATTTTAGGCTTTATTTCAGCCTTGGGATCCAGATGACCCTGCAGCCACACAAACAGCTATGCTGGCACAAAGACTTTCAGGGTCATGGGTTAGGTGGAACATTTGGGACTAGAGGAAAGCAGGACTTGGCAACAGCAATAGCTTTTGATGCCTTACAATGCTTCTGCTGCTGTAAAATATATAAACTCCTGCCATACCTGGCGGCCTTTGAGTACCAGGCTTGGTACTGTCCCAGCTGGGGAGCCGTTCTCTGTGATAGATCTCCCTGATCAGATGACCTGCAGTGTGCTGTCCCTGTTGCACCAGGCATTACCCTGTTAAAGAAGCAGCTGTGAATGTCAGATAGTATTGAGTTGAATAAAAATAATTTCTAGCACTTCCTTGTTTCCTGTATGGGGTAATGTCCCAAATGTACAGCTTCCAATGCTTATCCATAGCTGCACTTGTACAGTCTATACTTTGGCTAAGCATTTGAAGATAAAATGTAGAATCTCTCACGCCGACCAGACTCTTATGCACAATGCATCTAAAATAAGTTATCTCCTCCTTGGTCCTATGGGGCCAAGTGATAAGCATTTCATGCTAACCAGTGAAGACACATTTGGTGCTGAACAGCATTCCTCTTTCTTTGTTAGTGCCAGGGGCTTCAGAACAGTAAATAACATCAACAGATTTTCTCATAATTTAGCCATATTGTTCTGCAATCCAAAGACAAGGCAAAAGACAAAGCTAAAAAAGAGTTGTTTCAGTCAAAATATGATGAACAGCACACTTTTCTGAAACTCAGTTACAAATCATTCTGTCAACAAACTGAAATTACTTGGCCTTCCAAAGAGGGTGGTCACCATGGAAACAAAATATACCAGATACTTCATTTTCCCCAAACCTTTATTCCTGTCATAAATGGAGTGGGAGCCCATCCTTCTTGTACTAAGGGAACAGGAGAAATATTTTCATGGATGCTTGTTATCTGTTGAAAGATCCTTGCGAACTTGTACATAACTGGGAAATGTTTGCTAGGGCAGGTGTTCCTGTAAAGTGTCTGTATGTGCAGGGAGACTTGAGTATGAGTTGAGACCTGACTCAGTAAAGCATTGAAATGGTCCATAATAGCTGATGAATTGCCAGGGTTGCTGAGAGGAGAAGGGAGTGTTTGGTACTGCTTATATATGAGTGCTGGAAGATAAAAGCAAACTTTCTCCAAAGATAGTTATCTTTATTTCCCATGGTGAATTTATCATATTTCAAGGGCCCAGAGCTCATAAACACACACCTGGCTCTTGAGCTGCAATTTGTGTATTGAAGCCTCTTGTTGTGTAGCTGCTGTACTGGAATAGGCAAAGTTGTTTTACTGTTATTGTAGATGCTGTCAGTTCTTTCTTAATTTAATTTTATAAGCTCTCCATGTATTTTCTCTGTAGCTCCAGTAGGCCATCTGGAGCAGTCTTGTTTTCCTTCTTTCCACTTTATCAGTTCCACACTGAATGGTAGTCCTTCACTTTGTAGTTCAATTACCCTAGAGAATATAGTAACCAGAAAGAGTCAGTTCAAACTGAAAATGTATCTCGAGCAAAGTTCCACATCTAAGACCATACTGAGGGGAAAAAAAAAAACCCAACAGGTTTGAGCCTTGATTTTGCTTGGACTACTTCAGCAGAGTCTTTCATTGGAGTGGGACAGAGAGCTGGAGTAAAATTTGATGAAAAATTCAGTTGCCGCTTTTTTTATCCTTCCATTTCTCCCCTATTATTCTTCTCTTTTACTGCTTTATAGAGAGAGACTTATCTTCTCAAAGCTATTTTTTGAAGCTGTTCCTTGCTTGGCACCAAGTAAAAGCTGGGACCAGTCCCTGATGGACTTACTTTATCATGCTATATATATGTATAGTGTGTATTTTGGGGAACTCTTGTAATGCCAGAAAACTTTGATTAAGAGAACAAGTTTTCTAAAACCATCCAGTTGACCTTCCATCTGACCTTCCCCTAGCTGTTGCCTTTAAGGTGACAGACTATTTTTTAGGCTCAGAAATTCGTATAAACAACCATATTAATTCCCAAATTCAGTGATGGTTTTGAAAAGTGGCATTGTTTCAAGGTTAGTTTTGGAGTTTTTCTTTCTTTTCCTAAATCCATCCTACATGCAGTGTTTTGACTGAAAGCAACAGATTTACTAAAAAAATAAACCTGAAGTCCTCTTCTATAATGTAATCTTCATTATAGATCCTCTCTTCATTTTTCATATTGAGATATAATAGGATTTTCTTTCTGTTCTTTTTGTTATTTTTTTTATGTGATTCTATGATAAAACTGATCTTGAGGTTTCTTGTTTGCAGTCCTTAATTATGATTTAGACTTAAAATTGAGAGTATGGTATTTCAGGTTAAAAGTGAAAATAAGCATATAGATACATAATCATCTGTAAATTTGTGTCTGTTTTAAGAGGAGAAGCTAAATGCTAACCAGGAGAAATTTTCATTGATGCAAAGGAAAGTGTTGGCATAACTTAATCACTTACAAAGGAACTTCAGATAATTCCATTCTAATATTCAACTGAACCAGAAACCTCAAAAGTTCTGAATGTATTAGGAGGGGAGATGTCCCAGCTCCTGTCTATCACCCTCCCTGGTGATAGATTGTTACTATCACTTAGGCAGCTGCTCATTTGAGATGCTGCTAAGGGCATCTGGGATGCTTTCAACTATATGCTTCATTCCTGTAGTCTGTTTTGCATAATCAACGGATAGCCGTGGATGATAATACTAAGTATTATAAAAAAGACTCATTGTTGGCCATATAAGTCAGTAAGAATGAGAATAGCTTTCATATCCTTGATCTTTAACCTTTTCAGAGTGCGCAGGAATACATGCTGCATTTATTTAAGTATCCACATCTTTTAGTAGGGTTCCAGGTGAATATTATTGTTTTCTATTTTTATTCTGACACTGTGCTGTCACAATTATTTTAACTTGAAAATGTGCTTTCTGCTAACAAAATATTATTCCTAGTGGAATTGCTGTTTTAATTTATTACAATCCCAACTATTTGCTTTCTTCTGTATGTCATTTTAGTTAAAATGAGACTGGATAAATTCTTTGTGGAAAAGCATACAATGAAATCTAAAAATGTTTAGGAAAATATTTTTCTTGCTCTATTATTGCAAGCAGGTGGTAGTATCACAGACAGACTGTGATATGTAGTGCAGTGTACACAACACAAAGTAGTATGTCAGAACTTTAAGCTCTCTGTGGTGCAACTGTTAGCAGCTTGTCATAGTTCCCCTCCTCCTTTGCATGATAAATATGCAATAAGGCTTTTACTCAAACTGGGAAAATAATAGGTCACATATCTTCTCAGAGTATAACATCTGGTCATGTACAGTAGATTTTCAACTATGTAATTCCTGTGGGTTAGAAATAGTTGAGGGAAACCTTAATTTACATCCAAGAAAATTTTAACACCTGTAGAATTACTGGCCAAATGGACCAGTTAGGTCTGTGAGTATGAAAAACAGGCACATAATGACACCAAGCGTTTGATTGAAGAGATTTCAGTTTAATGTATGGTTTTTGTTTTGTTTGTTTGTTATGGTTTGATTTGTTGTGTTTTGTTCTTCTTTGAGTTTTTTGTTTGAGTTTTTTTTGGTGGTGGAGGAAATACTTAATGCATTGTTATATATGTCCGGGAAAATTTTGGCTTTTTAAACACAGGTTAATTTAGGCACTGGGCAGGAGTGGCATGGGATCTTTGCTGACTGGCTTAGGGAAGTAGCTTTAAACAAAGATCAAGTGAGAACAAGAGAAAAATACCAGCAACCAGGACAAGTGTATAAGCTTTTAATAGCCATAATCCCATAGTGCAATGAGAAAAACTTTAAATTTTGGCAATTCAGGAAAGACTACACTATCAGGAATCTGGTGGGATAATGTTTATTGAATAATTTTATAGTGACACAGAATTCAAGATGTGATAGAGTATAAACTTTAGGGAGGCATGGTTTTAAAAAATTGGTGGATGCTCAGCAAAGTCTTGGAATTCATTCAGGTTGATTAACTGACAACTATTTGTTTATTGATTTATTGTTGATAAGGACAGTGTGAAAATGGAAAATCTAGGAAAATTCAATGCTAAGGGTCATGTTGGGTGAGAAATGCTAGAGAGATAGAGAGGCATATAAACCTTTAAAATCTCCTGGGTACAGTCTAAGGAAAACAGAAAGTAAGGTGACCTGCTTTGAAATAGAAGACATTGACAGTATAATTCAAAATTATTCGTGTATGGAAGAAGGATAGCAGAAGAAGATTATTAAAGGCTAGCTTGGCTAAATCATGAACTCCCCACTGGTTTTATGTGAAAAGAAAATTAGTTCGTTTACCAAGAACAGCTATAAAAGAGTAACACTAATTTATAGAGAGGTACTTAGAAAAACAAGCCTCAAAATTAGGTGCATTTAGCAAGAAACATTAAGGATGACAAGAAATACTTCTGTAATTGCTTTAGCAGGAAAAGGAAAAACTTTGGTCCTCTTTATCAATAAAAGGGAGATTTCTCAGGAGATGATGCTAGGAAGGCGAGTATTCTTAACGTCTTTTGAAAGACATCAAATATAAACAAAAGGGCAGCAATATTAATGGTAGCAATAAAAGGAAGAGATATCTTGCAGCTTGGGAAAGAACTTTGCATTAAGCACTTTGATAGTTAAAAATGTTTTCACATCAGCCCAGTATAACTTCAATATATGATGTTTAAAAGTTCCTTGAGTAAATCTCAGAACCAGCAGTAGGTTTCCTTTGGGAGCTTGTGGAGAGTCTCTATAATTGAAAGAAGACAAAGTTTGTCCATCTTTAAAAGAAATCAAGGAGGAGAAGAAAAGAATTATTAATTTCAGCAGTTTGGTTCCTACATACATTTCTGAAACACAAAAGGTATTTCTAAACATTTGTGATTTGAGGAGAAGATAAGTAGCTGCAAATCAGGTCAAACCAGTCTGTTTTAATTCTATGCTAGGAAGATAAGGTGTTGTACACAGGGGAGATGTGAGTGCTGTCTGTCTTGGATTTATTAAAACTTCAGCTACTGTCCAGTATGTCCCATTCACTTGTAAGCTGGGGGCATGGTCTTGGAACTGCTCCTAAGGAGTGACTGCAAAGATCAGAAAATTAAAATGAAGAATTTATCAATGAGTACTGTAAGTGTATATTGGTTAATTTGTCATGTCTTCAGCATCTGTGTTTTTCCTGCAGGAGAAAACAAACACAAATATATTTGTACACATTTCTGGTGTCATTTACTTCCCTTCCCTTTTGTCTTTGTCGTTTTAGAATTTGAGTAGAACATCCCTAGAGTCATAAGGTTGCACTGCATCCTGGGAATACTCCTTCTGATTTCAGGTTTCTGGTCAAAGTGTTGGAATGAGTAAAAGAGTGGTGTTCCAAAGAAAATCTGTTTAAGGCATACCCAAACAGGTCTGCAATAATGTGTGAATATTTGTGAAAAGCAAGCTTCATTGCTATCGTCAAGGTTTACCTTTTGCATCCCAGAATTGTGACTTACCAAATTTATAGTTGCTTGCATTGTAGTTACCTGAAGTTACCATGTTAATGTTACAGTTATTTTATAAATGTATCCCATATTTTAACAGAACTTGAATATGTTGGAAAAATTCTTGGTTGGGTTGGTTACCTGGATGGATAATCTTTCTCCCCCACATACTTTTGAACAATCTTTATGGTAAAGGTAGTGATGAAAACCAACTCCCCTTAGGAAATTAATTTTAAATATAAGTTCTTAATTTCTTAATGCAGTTGCATCACATAAAGATGCGAGTACTAACCCATTATGTGAAATAATGGCAAATGTTTTGAGATAATAATTTTTTTTTTTTTTTTTTTGGGGGGGTGTTGGTATTTATGAACTCGATCATGCTAAACTTTAGAAATAAATAGACTTACTCCAAATCAGAATGAGCAAATTGTCTTTGCTCAGTGAAGTGGTACCTCTCTGGTAGAATGCCGTATTCAGTATTGGTGTACATTAGCTATACACATACATTGAAGTTGCATCTTTCAATATTTACTTAATATATGATTACTTTTTTTGAGATCATTTTACACTCCTGTAGGTGTCACTAGCTTAACCTTCCTGTCATGTGTTAAGGGTGCAAAAATATGTCTTTGACACTTCAGAGGAAGTTTTTTTGTGATTAGAAAGGTGCTATGCTCTTCCTTGCATTCTGCCATCCCCTCTCTTCCTCCATCACTCTGTCAGGAGTCTTGTTTAGCAGCTCTTGCCTGGTTTCTAATTGTGGCTTACCACAGCAAACGCATAACCTTGTGTGTCTTTCCTCTGTGGTTTCATATCTTACTGGGAATCATGCACCATGCATTATGGTACCTATTCCTCAAAAAATACATAGTTTGTGAAGAATCATTATTTTTTGTATCACTTGTCAGACACACTTGGTCCTTTCTCTTCTGTCAAGATTCTATCTTTATCTTTTGATCTGTTGAACTAGTTGACAGCAAGCAATCAATAAGCAAACCTATTTACAAATAGGTTCCAGAAAGCCTTTTGTTCTGTTTATGTCACTGTGTATGCCATATAACATCGGACTCGGAAACAAATTTGTCATTAGCCTCGAGGAGTTTCTTACCCTCAGCTAAATCAAAGAGGTAATAAATTAATCCATGCATCTGTGTTTTTGTTTTAAAAATTTTAATAAAGAGTCCTTAAAATAGAGGTTAGTTTTATTTTAACAATCAGAAGAAATTATTGATTTGACAGAATCAAAAGGACAGCTGACTGAAGTAAAGGTCACTGGTTTACTTTAAGAAGCTACCAAGAGCAACGCAGAAAAAAAATAGAGGTCTCAAAATGGGCCTTGCAGAATCTGATGACAAGTGAGAACCTGATAGGGTGAAATACTTGTGAATGACTGATTTATGTCTTGGTTTTATTAGTGCTCTCCACCTTCCATGAAAATATAGAGAAATGATCTTGAAGCACTTAAAATTTACTTTTCTGTGAAATGAGTGCAAAGCCCTTTTATGCCTGTGCTTCATGTGTGGACTGGAAAGGACGCTATTGAATTTTTCATGCTCATAGTGGGTAAAACAACTGCAGTTGATAGCAAATATTGGCTGACTGGTAATAATAGGCTATAGGAGGTGTGACACCCTACATATACTCTGTGTGCAGTGCTATTTAAAAATAAGAAAAACAAAAAACCCCAAGTTTGGCAATGAACTCCATCAAGTACTCCGTCACCCCTAATATCTTTACTTCAGTAGCCTTGGAGGTTCAGAGAGAAAAGTCTTATAAGGCAGATAAGTATCCCTTTGTCTTTCTATTGTGTTATAAACTTAAGTCATAGTCAGACTTGTGTTGCATAGAAAATAATAGGTGATGTGAGCTTGAATGTTCTCAACAGGATTTTTGGCCTGTGAGGCCATATAGCCTCTACCTCTCCTTTCTCTTTTCTCAGGATTTTCGTAATTACTTAGGGAAGTGAGAAGAATTATTCAAAAAGTCTCTTCTCTACTCCATTTCCTAAGGCCTCATGGTGCCTTGTGATGTGGAAGCATCACATGTATCTGTGGCTGAAATACAGGTTCCTTGCCTACAGAGACCAAAAAAGCAATTTTGTCACAAGGTAGGCAAATTTACTGTCACATGTTGAACATTTGTTAAAGATGCATGTGAGACCCAGGTGATCCACGGTGAATGAGGATATGGTATGGGGAAGACATTTCTATACAGAATATGAGTGATTTCAGACTCAGTTACACGAATTCAGCTGAGGCTGGTAGTGGCTAGTACATTGTCTGGAGGCCATCCTTGCAGCAGCTTTTGCCAGCTGTTGCTGTATTTCAGGCCGTGATCACAGATCCTTTTTGGGAAAATGAGGAAACAACTGTACAGAATAAAAACTGGTGTATTTTTATGTGTTATTTTTAATGGTAATTTGTGTAAAATTCATCAGTCAGAGCTAAAATTGATTTGTGGTTTGGTGACATTCATATAGACAGTTATGTCAGTTTATTTTGTTAAACTTTTAAATTACACGATTGCACCTTAATTTTTCCATAGGACCCACACTCCCTTCTGTGCACAGTGGGATATGTGGAAGGTTGGTTTTCAGCAGCATTTGAACTTAGTTACTTCTATTTTAAGAAACAGAAATATCCAAGTATTTTAAACATTACATTAACTGCTAGTCAGTATTAGCTTTTTGATAGTGACAATACATGCACTAAAGTTAGACAACACTAAATTAAACTGCATAAGTGTGTAGAACTAGGTATTTAATTTGAATTTAATAGTGTAGTAATCACTTGTAAAATAAACCAGTTTGAATGCATATATTATAAATATATATTAACTATTGCATGAGAAGTAAATGTCTTATAACTGTTTTATGTTTAATATTTATGTACCATTAACATACTATTAAATCCTAAAGGGTAACAAATTGAATTAGGTAAGGTGCACTTGCTTCCTTCCCCTTCATTACTGCAGCCCTACACTGTAACTGGTTAGCATTCATTGTTTATACATTAAATGTTGCTAGCCTTTTTTCTCATATATTATCTCTGTGCCGTTTCCCTCTATGTGGCCTTCTTCTTCACTCCGTATGCGTGCTTAGGCTGCAAAGAGCAGTTTTGCAAATGCCCATTGTGTTGTGTGCATGTGCAGACTCTTACCTGCTGATTACTAAATGGATGCATTGCACATTTACAGTTTTATGTTGGTCTTAGTTCAGGAAAACGTAACATAGCCTGTCCCTACTGACTCAGGAGCTCAGGCAGCTGAGAGCCCGCGTGGCTTTCTTGACTGGGTCTGTCTGGGTGAGGCACAGCTATGTGAGTGCAGTAACCCCATTGAAGGGACAGGTAGAGCAGGAGACATGCTGGTCATGTCTCCTCTGACACCTTCTTCTCACTTATGCTTCCCACTAATACACTGGAAGTGGCAGTGGCAGCTGAGTTGGGCACCCTTGAGAGTAGTGATGATAGTCACAGCGGCTCTGAGAAATAGGCCATATGCTTTTCTGGTGGGCTGCAGTCCCAGCAGCCCACAGAGTACTGTGGGATTTATGGGGGCTGTGAAAGTGGCTGCCTGTGATTGTTCTAATGTACATGAAAATCAGATATGTGGTGAGAGGCTTCCTCTGTGCTATATGGCTGCTTTACTCTTTAGACAGTGGCTTGTAATCAGATCCCATGTTAGAAAAAGGTGTAATTAGGAGGATGGAAAAACGTTGATGTCTGATGCCTGGAGAAATTGCCTCCTGCTCCAGATGGCAATCTGGTTGCTGAGCAGAAATATAAAGATAAAGCCTTCAGTTACTGTAAAGAAAGAAACTAGAGAGTGAGGAGGAGGTTAGTGAGAGCTTCCTCCCAGGCAGAGTGGGAGTTGTGCCTCATTGTCCCTGAGTGCCCATGGGTGTTCTGTTACCATTTCCCAGGGACGAATGCTGTGATGTGGCATTGCATGTTACCCCACCTGGGACTCTGTGTAGGACCTGTGTTGCAATGTATAATACACCTGGGTGGCATGCAGTCTTGTTTCTTCCATTATCACCACATTTGGCGAAGCATGAATAGATACTTTTGTTTCTCTAACTACTGGCAAAAGTGGGTGATCTATAATTTTATTTCCTCTCTACCTTTCATTCTGTCATCATCCAGCTACAGGAAATCTATATCTTTTTCTCTCTTTATCTTTACATTATTTAGTAAAGATAAATAGATCATAGCAGATTTGCAAAATTGCATAGTATACATATTTAACTTCTCTGGATTTGGGATGACAGGCCAATAAAATGGGCTAGCGATAATGTTCTACAGTAGTCATACAACTGTTAGAAGTGTAGTTGAGTTCACAATTCCATTAGTAATTTTAGATTATCATATTTGTCATGTCACCAAAGAGGCCACTTACCTGTTCTTGTGTTGTTGTAACACAAATATTATTTGGTGTGCTTTGCATTAGTGATGAAGAGAGAAAGTTCTTTCCATTCTTCTGTCGAGGCAACGTAGCTTCTGGCCTTCTGTCTTGTCAAAATACCTTACTTTCACCATATATAGAAGCATTCATTTATCCTATAAGACACCCAGAAAAGTTTATTTTAGGAAGTAATTATTGTTAATACTACAGTGTAGAAGTTATGACAATCATGTAACTTCCCATTATCCATTTGGCAGGTAAATTTGTTGTTGACTTAAGATGGTGTTTCTAACCCATTTTGTCCAGTTGAACTAATTGTGATTTCATACTAATTCACATTTAAAAATTGACAAAACAAGGTATGACTTTTTAGGGTGGCATGTTAACTTTGAACTATGACTAAAGGAAAATCAAGTGGCTAATTTTCTAGTTTAATTTTACCACCACCAAAATTTTAATATTTAAAAATGTTTGTTTAGGAGAGACAAACTACACAAACAGGCTTTTATTAACTCTTGTCTCTATTAGCTTTTGTCTCTTTGGTTTCTGAAATTGTTTGCCCTCAGTTTGTCTTATTGTAGGACATTTTTCTAGTTTATGGGAGTGAATGATTTCCTTGTCTCTTAGGATCAGAAACTTTTACCTGCTGGACTACTACTGCCAACAGAATTAATGTGGTTAAGACATGGAACTTACTTTTCTTTGGAGAGAAAGATAGAGCTTCAGCATGTTTTACAGTATATTGCAGGTTTTATAGTAAAACAATAACAGAAGAAGAACTGCAAACAAGAAATGGTGTAATGAATAAAGGTGACTCAAATCTGTCTTATCTTCTTGCCAGAATCTTAACTCATTCCTTTTGGTGAATAGGTGAAAGCAATATTTACAGAGGTGGAGGAATGACATCTGTTTTATAGGGGCAGAGGAATGACCATCTGTTTTACAGATGCTGGAATAAATATGCCACAGAGGATTAAGACAGTCTTTGCCCAAGGTCATGAAATAATTCAGTCAAACAAGTTGTTAGGAAATATGGTATCAGCTACTCATGTGTTGAAATGTGGCAAACCATTCCCTGTTTTTTTACATTCATTATTATTAGGCTTTTCTCCCATCACTTTAAATCCTTTCCCTATCCTTATGCTTTTATTCTTTTAGGCTATTTCTCTTATGACAATTTTGTGTCCACTTTATTCTCTATGCATTTGTTACTGTGGTGTCTGAACATCAAATATATAGATAAATAGAGCAGGTCCAGAAAAGCACTAAGAGAAAAACAATTCCCATCTTTGTGAAATTCCAGGAGTTTAGCAAAGTTAATTAACATAAATTATGAAAATAAAAAAAAAAATATTCTTTAAGAAAACCAAATCATACTCTCAAGAATTCTGTGCTGTCACTTAAAAAAATGTGTATAATAAACTATAAGTAAAATTATTAAAATTAACTTTCCCGTTTAGAAATAGAAATTGGCAATCTCAGATGAAAAAATGCTGGAGAATTTTTACTAGGTAAACTATCATTTTCCTTGACTCATCTGTCAATCTATGTTGCCATGCTAATTTATAGCAATAGTGCCAAAGCATGGAAAAAAGAAACCATGCTTCAGGAGGTTAAAAGTTGTTGAACCCTTGATATATAACCAGTAGTTACAGGTTCCTTTAAAGTGGGCTGCTGTTCTGGCTATACCACTATCCTTTTTTTTCCTATTTACTTTCTTGAATAAGTTATGATCTTCGACAGTCAGAGAGAAATATTTTTTTCTTGTTTTGTACTCTAAAGTGTTTTTTTTTTGTATCAATTTCCCCTTTGTTACGCTGGCTGCGCCAACAATTCTGTTTTTGTTTTGTGTCTTGTCTCTACATGCATTTTATCATTTTTGACTGAATATTTTTGGGAAATCTATTGAAGTCTTTGTCCTTGTACTGGAATAGTTTTCTGAGACAAGATCATTATTTGCATGCGACACACAGTTTTTGCTCAGCATCATCTTTTGGTGGTATGGCCATCCAGAGACTGTGTTGACTTTTATGCTTTGCAGAAGTTGTACGTTATTTTATTTTCAAGTTAGATTTGCAATGGAGAAAATTAAAATCTTTGTTAATACACTTTCTCATATGTCTTTGTGGGGTTTTTTTGTTTTTTGGTTTTTTTTTTTTTTTTTTTTTTTTTAATTCAGAGGTTTCATGAGCAACTGTGTTCTTTTTCTGTAATGAAATGTTATTGAATGAATGTATTCTGAAATAAAATGTTATATGAATATATCGCATTTTGTACATTTGTTTCAAATGCTTGTAACATCTTCCAAATGAAATGATCCTTGTTACACCTTTAGCATCAAGAAGGGTTACTGTTGTTTGGGTTTTTTTTGGGTTTTTTTTTTTTTTTTTTTACTTGTTCA
>JAOEHX010064926.1:0-23600 GCA_025448015.1 Bolborhynchus lineola | reverse complement strand
TGTTCATACTTTCAGAGGGAGATGCTCTTAGGAAAGTATGCCAACTGCACCAATGTCTTTACTTTCTGTATGCTTTTCCATAATTTGTTCTGCAGTACTGAATTCCAAATCAGTGTAACAGGGTGCTCTGGAAGAATTGCCTCACATTCTTCCAGTGCAAGCGCTCAAGGATGAGCTGCAAAGAATACAGTGTATGTTCCTATAATGGTCAAAGTCCTGCTGTTATGCTGGGGAGTGCTCTGCTTACCAGTGCTTTTCTTTGGAGATTTGCCAGCTGTAAAGAAATCAATGGGAAGGAGTGGCTGTTGCTGAAAGGTAGTGATTAGTAGTTAGTCTCTTAAGAAACTGCAATATGATGATTATGTGTGCACAGACAAAACTCTCACTTCCATAAAGGAGTCAAGAGATGAACAAACCCTGTCTGTAAACCCTTGGAATGAGCCTCGTTATTTCTACACAGAGTGAGGAGGGTAAGACAAGCTCTGCATTACTGGGTAGTTTTACTAAACTAAACTAAAAATCACCATTAGCAATACATAAGTCAAATTCATAGCAAAATGTTACAAGCTCTTATGAAGGTTTAGGCCTCTCCTTACCAGCAAATTCCTTGACAAATGTGAGGGAATGAACTATTCTGGATCTTGAAAGAAGGAGGGTCTTTTTCTTTTCAAAGCATTCTCCTTTGTATCTCCTCAGCCAGGGTAGTGATCGCATATTGCAGTGATTGCCTTGTATTTTGTCTTGTGTGGGCAGTAAGCTGTATGCTGCTTCAATGCTGAAGTGCCAATGCACTCATCAGCTCTGTTGTATCATTAAAACAGCTGTGTGACAGGGGCAAAATCATATAGTTTGTGCTGTAAACGCATATAACCAAAGAAGCAGTTGGGAGGTTTGACACAATCCCAAATATTTTAAGCCTTTTCCAGCAAAATGTGTCATGTTCCTTAGGCACTGTAGGGGGAGTTCTTGCAGGTGTGAGCTTGTAAGTGAAAGTGGGAATTTAGCAAGACCAGCAAGGTTATAGTGTTGCTCAACGTACTGGTTTCTTGTGACACTGAGTGGCTTTTCACTGCTTGATAACTATAAAGCAATGAGAAACGTCTGCGTTTTGGCAAAGCGTGCCTTTCTTTCATGGTCATTTTTTGAAGGCAGGCTAGTAGATAAGGGAGGAAAAAAAATATTTTGGTTGTGTTTTCTGGTAGATCCAAGTAAGTAGCAACCTAACGATATTGATCTCTTAGTTGAAGCTCCTCTGAGTATCAATAGCATGTGGGAGGTGAGCTGATGGCAACAAAAATTGGCAAAAGTGCCTGTTTGCTGCTTTATGGATAGAAGGAGGGTTCAACAGTACTGCTGCATTACAGCTGGGTAATTGCAGTTTGGTATGTTTATTTTGGTGAAGTCGAGGAATATATTTATTCTCTGAAAAGCAGTGTAAGAAATGAGAGATGTAAGAGTATGAGAGATGCAAGGGTTGGGTGGTAGCATACTCTACGGTCTTCTTTTAATCTGTTTTTGGAGGATTATTCCTTCCATCTTCTGTTAAGTTTCCTTGTAGTTAGAAGCTCTCAAAGATGTACTTTGTATGTGTTTCCCACATACAAAGATGTATGTGGGAAACGAGCCATCCGAAGTCACAGTAGGATCTTGAATAAATGAGTCTACAACTAGTAATTTGACAAGTATTTTTACTGAAGAAACAAGATTTCTTCCTTTTATTCTCTTGTGCGCTTGAAATTTTGTTTGGCAGTAATTGTGCCCAAAGACAATAGCCGTTTTTTCCCAGAAAGTTCCTGAAGAGCTTAACAATACAAGGCGTAGTGCACCTTTTTCCACTTTCTCAGCTGCTTGTTTTGGGCTTAAATTATAGGGATTGGTTTAATACTACTTGAAATTGTATTTGCAGAGAAAAATGAAAGTCCTGTAAACAAAATGCCTGTGAAATGCACTCCTTCCAGGTTTTATTCTCCCTATCTCTCCTATCATGTTGAGTAGTCTTAAGCTTTGAACTGTTGAAGTGGAAAAATGATGTAACAAATACATTTTGCCCTATAATACGAATATATAATACAAATATATGTGTGCCATCCCTGGAACTGTTCAAAGCCAGGCTGGAGAAAACTGTTGTAGTGGAAGGTGCTCCTGCCCATGGCAGGGGGGTTGGATCTAGGTGGTCATTAAGGTGCCTTCCAACCCAAAGCATTCTATGATTCTATGATAATATACTGCCTATCTTTGCAATTAACATAAAAGCCTTTCATGTCATTACATGAAAATTTTTATTTGAATTATTGTTTTTTGATGTATTCTACATTTATGTAACTTGACAAAAATAATGTGGTGATGATGGTTGTGAAGACTGACAGGACTGCTACTCTGTGGTTCACTCATGAGGGATGTGTTACTAGAAACTGGTTTTGGTATAATTGTGTTTTGTGGTATCTGTGACTACTTCAGAAAAATTAAGTTGTTCCAAAAAATGAGATGTTTAATTTTCAGTGAATCAATAATTACTCAGACAGATGTAATAGGTGTAATAGGTGTTGTGCCTTTTACAAAGTATTTGTTAGGTCATAGTTTCTAGCTCTCTTGCTCTCTTCATTAGTCACTAAGCTCAACAGTTTTGCCCAATGATACTGTGCTGGACCAGTTCTGTTCTGGGATGGGATGGATCTTTAGGGGCATACCTTTGTGCTGGAGGCTAATGATTATGCATCATTACCTGAAGTTGTCTCCTTCCAGTTCTTTAACTTTTCTCTCGTGATGCTCTTTTCTGGGTAGTAAAGAAAATAGATACTACAGCTTCTATATGGTATTAAAAATCTCGTAACACATAGTGAAAGCACTAGTGGTTTCCACTTACTTTCAGTGAAATTTCCCCAATTGCAAGGCTATTTCATCATCTTCCAGTGTTTTCATTATAAGGAATGAGTTGGAATACAATTATCTGAGATTTATTTTAATGATTATGGTAGACCTCCTCATTTCCTGTCCTAAAATTGCTGTAATTAAATAGCTGCATCTCAGAACTGGCTGAAAATCAGAGACTGGTCAGTGGTGTGACGGCATTTTGAGGTGCTGGTGACCTTGTATTGTCCACAGTTAAGATGCTGGCTAATTCTTGTGCTGTGGACAAAAAATCTTACGTTTGAAAATGTAAAAAGAAAACTGAACTTGTTAAATTCTCTGCTGTTGTAATTTCTGCACTGGCCTGGAAGACCAAAGTTTTGAAGGTCACAAGCCTATTCCTCAGTTACTTTGCAATAAGGGTTTATATACAGCTGGTTATATTTCAATGTCACTTTTTGCTAAAAATCCAAAGAGAAAAGAAAAGAATAGAATAAAGTCACTGTTCTGTCAAGATTAACAATCTTCATTAAAATCTAATCCGTTTAGTGGCTATTTTTTAGTTTTCTAAAAGACTGTTGGAAATCTGATTATCAGTAGGATGTTATACAGATCTTTTACTAATGCTGTCAGTTTATCTTTTCATAGAAAGCTACATAGCAGTGTAGCTATATCTCCATCTTTTTCTGACTAGTGCTATTTTTCATGGAAAGGCAAATAGTTTGCAGAAATCACGGTTCCGTGCATTGCCTCGAGATCAGTATTTTTAGGTTGATCAGTTACTTTTCTTTATTTGATCTGATTAGTATGTGGTTTGATGGTGAGAATTTTGAAATGCTTTTTTCCCTAATTTTGGTTTATTTATTCTGGAGGAAGAAACTATGCAGTCAACTTTGAGACAATATAATATAAGATCTATATTATATTCCTCCTAACCAAAATAATATTTGGAAGCATTTGTCAAATTCCTTTTGTCACACTTGATCATCCTTGATGTGGTTGATACCTGAGAAGTCACAGAGAGAAGATCTTAGTAAAGCAATGTAAACAAATGAGTTTGCAGTATGAAAGGAGCTATCAGAATGTGAGATTTTGAACCAATTCCTTTCTTTCAAGAATATTGAAGAGCACAGCTCAGAGTAGTCAGATGGTCCCAGAGTTATACGCAGTTAACTGACAACACATGGATTGTGTATTAGCCTAGTCCAGCTTTAATTTTTTTGGTGTTATATAACAATTCTTTAGAAAGGAAAGCAGAGCAGACCCTATTTTTCTATTTTCTGTTTCTGGTAGCACCTGAAAATGTTCCAAAGACACAATAGCTTAGGACTGGCTTGTCAGAATCTGCCTGTCAATTTTCTACCACTTTGTGTTAGTATGTAGGTTTTGTGGATTACTTTCAAGTTTGAGAGACATTTTTGTCCTTATGGAGCACAAATCTGTACAATAGAATTAGCTTGTGATTTTTACTGAGTTTTTCTACAAATAGGTAGATCACTTTCTAGCTTCTTTGCCCATATTGTGAAATATGTACAGCAGTGGTTGATGTTTACCCAGTCAGTAGCTGAGACTTGTCATGTTGTTTAGGTTACGTTGGCTCACCTGTCTTTGGAACCATTCACCTTATGCCTGGGATGAATGAAGAAGAGGAGTAAAGTGAAGTAAAATTCTAGTAAAATCATAGAGTTTATTCAATTGGAAGTTTAGCCCACTTAATTTATGCAATGAAGTGGTACACGCTTAAATCAGTAGTGGCATTGTATATTAAGTAGCCAGTGCCTTTATCATTATTTGGATGGCAACCTGATTTTTAATTCTCCTTGGGAATACCACCTCCTCCTGTTCTGAAAACTCTCACCATTCCTGCAAATGACTGACAGTCTAGATTTGATACAGCAGCAAATATGTAATATCTGGGCCTAGGCAGGTCACAAAACCTATATTGTAAAAAATTCACTTGATAACATACCTGGGTTTAAATAAAGAAGTGTGTGTACTTTAACTACCTAAAAAATTCATAAACAGAACACTAACACGAAAATAATTTCACTTGGATCTCTCTGTTGTATAGTTACTGCTACTGGGAGATACCAATTGTTCAGATATTGCGTTCTTCCTTCTTTTTCACTTCCCTCCTGAAGATAAAGTGTGCACGTTCTGCATCTACATGTAGGTCATCTGTTGCAATGGAGTTTAAACAATTGTTTAAAGTTATGAAAAGATTCGGTAACAAAAGCACAATGCTCCTCTAAGCTGTTTTCTTACTTAAGAATTAGCCATCCTGGCTTACAGGTTTTTTTCTAAGCCTGTTGGAAGAGCGCAGGTTGTCAGGATATCAGGGACTTTCACTTACAATTCCTCATATAGATGCACCAATGTTCTAATTCCAGATATTTTGGTTGTCACCCTCTCTTTATAAAATGAGAATAAAATATAAAAAAGAAGAATCAGGACTTTTCACAGAGACTTTCAGGGAAAGTTCCTACTTTGGTTTATTGCTTCTTACAGTTGAAGCATGTGATAAATGTAAAGAGAAATATGATTAAATATATGTTTTGTTTGAGCATGAATTCCCCTTTTAAATTCAAATAAAATTGGGATTTCAGTCTTTAAAACAGGTCTGGATAATCCAGTATTTTTAAAGTTGTTATTCTGTTTTGTAAATATAGAACTCAGAGAATATATTTTGTTCAAATAGATGCATATGCTCTGCAGAGATACTCTAACAGAATGACAGTGCAAGTGTGTACAGATGCTTGATTAACATTTAGCATTATTTCTGCTAAGTGGTGGTTTGATTTTTTTTTTCCCCCCCAGTAATTAAGGGCTTTATCACCATGTCTGCAGCTCCCTGTATTTATCAAACTGTCCTCAGATTCCTCCTCAGTTCCAATGCCTTCCTCCCCCAGTCTCTTCCAGTTCTGAGCTCCTTCCTGATGCACACTCTTCCTTTCTCAATATAGTGCTACTCAAAACACGTAGCTATACCTGTTTCCACTAGCATGCAGTTCCCTCTGTCTAGGACACTGCTGTCTTATGTGTCTGTACATCTGTGTAATTGCGCTCAATATAGCATCTTCTCTGCAATGTTATTTCCTACACCTGAAAAATATGATAAGTGGATATTTGACCTTATCTTTTAGTGCAGAAATCTGAAGTGTTAAGATATGTTCATTGGTTTTGTGGCGACCTGTAAAATATTTCTGTCATTTAGAAGTAATAAATGTACATTTGACCTATTCAGGCAACAAGAGCTGCAGAGCTAATTAATTACTTTTGTATGCATATAGGTGTACTCATTGAAATTCCACTGACTTAATTTAATAACACACTGTGAGTTTGGACATGCTGCCAATTCGATAGAGTTGTTTGTTTCTTCTTTAGGATATACTTAGTCAGATTCTTGCCTTTTTTTTGGAATCTCTGAAGAGTTCAGATGATAAATAATTTTCTTGCCTTATGAAAAGAAAGTGGTGTGAGTTTTTTTGTTTGGTTTTGTTTTTATTTTAAGTTGGTGATTAGACATTTTAAAGTAGTAGCAATTGTTCAGAAAAAAAAAATCAGCTTTGATATTTGGACAACAAGAAGAGAACTGCATCTCTCTCAAGGCCAGTGATTTAGAGAAGAAAATGTTTGCTCTTTAGAATGTCTTAATGATGACTGAATAAGTGTTGGTAGGTGAGTTAGCATTTCTTGGAAACATCTATGTAATTATTCATATATCAGTTTTCAGAGTTGGTTTTTTTTTTTATTAATTTTTCAGGGGAGGCCATTCATTGTACTGATGGGAAAATAATGCAATAAGTTACACATCTAGACAAGTCACTTAGAACCTGATCCTGGGGCAGAGCATTCTCTGCTATTCATTCCCTGTTCCGGCGCAGGTCCCAGGCCAGGCTTATTCAGAACAATTGCTTGGCAAGCTGCATAAAATAATGATTGCTGAAATGAGTCCTGTCAGATGTGCTGCAGGGCTAAAAGACCTGGAGGTTGTGTTTTATTCCTGTCCTGAAGAAGTCAAACTTCACGCATTGGAAGGAAATAAAATAGCTTCTTGTTCTATGTGTGTAAGACTTACATTACAAAATCTAAACCAGTTCTGAGATAAAATTATAAGACAAAAATGCAGTCATTGTCTTAATGTATATATTTTGTTGATTTATCCATATTGCTGGTAGTTTTCTTGAAATTCAGTTCTTGAGGGTTTAAGGCTTTTAAATTGTTCAGACGATTAATGCAATGCTCTTAGTGTCTGAACTAAACACAGTTCAGTTAAGCCATTAATTTGTACAGAAAGATAAAGTGCTTCTCCTTCCAATCAAATTGCATTGAGCTGAATTTGTAGTTGTCTTTCTTAGCAAAGGGTTTTACTGCCTACCCTCTTTGCAGAGAGCACAAACTGTATTACAATGCTATCTTCACTGTCTTGAGATTCAAGGCTTACATACTGTAAGAAGTATCAGGCAATGCAATGACACTTATTTGTATGAGGGAACAGGCCTTGACATTATCAGGGAAGAAAATCTAGGGTGTGGAAGGAAGAAAATCTTGCCAAAGACTTTTTTCACATTATCAGAAAAATGAGCTTTCTCAAGAAATAGTTAACAATACTGTACAAGATTCAAAGCACCGTTTTCCCTGTCTTGAATGATATTTTAAGTGCACATCAGGATAAAATGTGTTCAGTTTTGTAGTTAAACATACCAGCTTTACACCGTGTTCCTGAAAGTAAGCATCTCAATTGCTTGAGTATCTGCTTTGTCAAATCAATATGTGAAATATTTACTGAAAATAGATACGAGCTGTTCAGGTAAGGCACAAATTCTGTCTCTTGTACAAAACCTGTGTGTCAGAGAAGTGCCAGAGCAACTCCAAGGAGCATGACAGGAGGATGACTGAAACTGGAAGATTCTGCCTTGCTCTGGACTGCAAAATGTTATTGCTCTTCTTTCATCAATATTAACTCAGAATTCACAGCTTACCTATCTGCAAAAGCACCAATGCTCATCCTTCCAATAGTCAGGGAAGAACTAGCTAATCAAGTCACTAGGCCAAAATTATGCCTGGATGTTCAGTGTAGTCCAAATTCCATTGACATTTTCTACTATCATAGAGCTTGTCAAGCTTGGAACCACTTTGTATCTTCCTTGTGATCCTTAGACTCTCTTAGTAAAACCACTTTTTCAAGTCTCTTCTTTCAGATGCTACTCAAGCTGAGAACTATTTGTTTCTCAAGGGACACCTTATAGCTCTCTGCAACTACCTGAAAAGAGGTTGTAGTGAGGTGGGTATCAGTCTCTTCTCCCAAGTAATAAATGATAGGACTAGAGGAAAATGGAACAGATTGGCCAGGGGAGTGGTTGAGTCACCATCCCTGGAAGTATTTAAAAGATGTGTACATCTGGTGCTTAGGGACAAGGTTTAGTGGCAGATTTTGCAGTGCTAGGTTAACTGTTGGACTCCATGATTTTCAAGGTCTTTTCCAACCTAACTGATTATATCATAGAATTACAGAATAGTTAGGGTTGGAAAGGACCTTAAGATCATCTAGTTCCAACCCCCCTGCCATGGGCAGGGACACCTCCCACTAAACCATGCCACCCAAGGCTCTGTCCAACCTAGCCTTGAACACCACCAATGAGGGAGCATTTACAACTTTTCTGGGCAACCCATTCCAGTGCTTCATCACCCTTACAGTAAAGAATTTCTTCCTCATATTCAATCTAAACTGTCTAAGTTTGAACCTGTTACCCCTTGTCCTATCACTACCGTCCCTAACAAAGAGTCCCTCCCCAGCATCCTTATAGGCCCCCATCAGATACTGGAAGGCTGCTATGAGATGTGATTATATGAATTATATGATTGATTATTCTCTTTTACCAGCTGTCATCTTTTTGCACTTATTTTTCCTCCCTGAAACTATATTTTTCAGTGTTTTAAAATGTTGTTCGTCAATGTTTTTCATAATTTTGAACACAAGTGAGAAAAGTTCCCCTCTCTAAGAAGCCATTTATGTGAGTAACTAAACTCAGAGTCAAAATGCTTCCTGAATGAGGTCTTTTAGTAAAAAGCAAAACACTAGGAGTGAGTTTATCATCTTATTGCTATGAAATAATACATATTTTGCAAACTTCTTGTCATGTGTATGGGGTTGCATGATACTGTGTTTATGACCACCTGCTACTCATCAATCTCAGTTTCATTATACTCTCAACTGAAATTTTTTGTTAGTACTTGTTCAGGCATTTTAACTGCAATGACAGTACAGATTATCTTTATTTCATATTCTGAATATTTACTCAACATTTGTTTCTGCATTTCCTATTTATATAATATTTTTTTTATTACTTAGAATAATAGTAGGAGTCATGAAACCGTGACATTTCCATGTGGTGTAAAACCTTAGCAGGCATAGCCATTCAGTTTGTAAACGCTGCCTTCCAAGAACTTCTTACTAGCTCTGCATCAATGACTATTTCTAGACTGTTTGTCATGCAGCAGAATTGCCATTTTTTTGTTTATATCAAGTAATGGAAGGATATAAAATTATATGTATAGTTATTTACTCTATTCACACAATTTAGTATGATTAAGCTCTGATGAACTTAAGGAATGAAAAATGAATTTGTGGAATATTTGATTAAGTGATTTCATATCTGACAATTACTATAATTCAATATTCATAGTAAGAGAAAATGGCACCCATGTAACTTTTGCTTTCCCACTTCCTTATAGTCTAGATTTCTATGTAACACTGTGTCATCTTTTATTTTTTTTCCTTCCAACAGTGACTTTGCACTGTTGAAAGAAGCAGGAATTTAATTTGTAAATCAGGTGGAACCCTAATGGGCCTACCTGCTATCAACTTCATGTTTTGATAGTTTCTTTCAGTCTAATTTTCATGTGGCATTTTGTCCAAAGCCTCCTCCTCTACTTTGGTAGGTTTTCCAGTGTTGTCCAATAGGCTGTGAGGTTGGGCTGTGGATTTTTTCCTGAGTGAAGCATGCCACTCTTAATCTCAGATGGAGTAACAAAAAGGCTTGGTTAGTTAAATGCTTCTAATGGAGTTTCCCTTTCAGAGCTTTCCATTTTTCATTATAGTATGTTCTCACAGTAAATAATAATAATTTCTTAAAATGTGTAGAAAAAACTCAAATAATCTGAAATGATTTAAGAAGTTTGGGAGAGGGAGAAAGTATTGTGGAAAAGTTTACTGTGTATAGTCTGAGAGCTTGTTTCATATTAACATTTGAAATTATAAATTCCATTTGAAGATGGAGTTGAGAAAAGTGAAATTCAAACTAAATATGGCAGCATGAGAGTTTTGCATACCGGAATAGGCTTCCAGTGGTAGTAAGAGCCCCATTTCTTCTGATACTTTAAAGTCAGAGAGGACACAATTGTCAGGTTTTTTACAAGAATTGGCTTATGTTGGCTTTGTAATACATTGCCCACTCTGAAACATGTTTTCAGTCTGCTGCAATTTTTAATAGGGTTTTATATAAGGATGTGACTCACTTAAGGTAATAAGCTTTTAATAAACCTAACCCAATAAATGTATCTGTGGTGGCTAGTAGTCAGACTTGATGCTGTACAGTTCTATCATGTCAGACAGAGGACAAAGCACTAACAAAAATTTTGGTGCTCCAGTAAATGAACTGTACTTCCTACAAATTCATCTCCTCTAAATTACTTATTAATTAAGCATTTGCTTACTTTTGGAGTATCTTGACTGATGTAATAAATAAAAGTCTCCATTGCTGAGTTCTGCCCATACCTCCCATGGGTTATTCAAGGTTTTGGAAGAGAGTGCATTATTTCTTATTGTTCAAAATATTATTCCAGGAAAGCACAGTGCATGTTACCATTATATGAATAAGAAGTGAAAGCTCAAAAATGATTTCTTGATACACTTAAACGTATACTGCCCTGTCATATCAAATGTTATCCTTCCCTGCTGAATTTTTAATAAATCTAGGCAACTCTTATTTGATGTTCCCTGGAGTCCTCATGTTTTCTTTACCCTTTTCAGGCTGGCTAAGGCCTTCCTCTGTATGTTAAAGGCTATTTAAGTTCTTATGTTGTTATTGATTTCTTCTGGTTAATGTACTAATGCCAGGTGTCTATATTGATTATTTAAACCTCTTAACAGTATGCAATATCATTTACTGTTCGGGAGTACTTGGATATTTTTAGGATCTCATGTAGCTATTTGGACTCATACTTTAGTAGTTCCTTTTTTGTATCACGGAAGAATTACTGAATATGGTATTAGGCAGATTTATTACGCACAGGGAGCTTCATGGTCTCAAGTGCCACAGGCGTATGCTACCACCTGTTTTGCTCAGATCTATTTGTGTTTGAGATCACTAAAGGCAACTATGGAGTATTTTGCATTGCATTGCCTGAAGGTAGTAGATTATGTGCTCCTCCTCGCTCTCTTCATGTCATGATATTTGACAGAGACTGTTTGTCATCCAGTGCCTGCTTCAACTTTTACCTAATCATCCAGTTTTACAGTGAAGAAAGGAATGTAATTGGTGCCATGTACTTCAAGAAGTTTTAAAACATTAAAACTAAACTGTTTCTTGTAGTGGTAGTTCTAAGGTAGTAGACTGCCATATGTTGTATTTTATGTACAAAAATTTGTTCTGAAATTAGTTGCATAAATA
Source organism: Bolborhynchus lineola (assembly GCA_025448015.1). NCBI lineage: Eukaryota > Metazoa > Chordata > Aves > Psittaciformes > Psittacidae > Bolborhynchus > Bolborhynchus lineola. The sequence goes on along the minus strand of JAOEHX010064926.1, from coordinate 12,081 downwards.
GCTTTTTAAAGTGAGACATTTCATAATCAAAACATGGTGTCTTAATACAGTGTTGCTGACGTCAGTATTTGAAAGTAAAGATCCCAAGAACTTTGCTTTGCTGATGGTCATCCTTAACCAGTTCTAGTGGAAAGCTGTTTTTTTTTTTCTTAATATCAGGAATTCAGTACCACAGGAAAGTATCAAATTATTTTGAAAGAAATAAGTGTCAAAGTTTACTTTCTGTAATGCAACAGTGAATTCTCAGTGGTTCAAATTGAGCCACTTGAGCCACTGGTGATGACAATTACTGAAAGAGAACACACATGCTATTTTTTTGCAGTGTTGGGGCTATCAGTGCTTGTTCTGTGATTTCTGAAAAGCTCCAGGGTTGTGGTGAAGTATCTTCCCTGATGTGCTTCTTGTGACATGCCTTCATAACAGTGCATCCCTAAAGTAAGGTTATGACCCCCTAACCAATGACTAGTCAGGAAATTTCTTGCTTTTCTTCAAAAATCTATTACTGAATTTGTTGCTCAGGTACCTGTGACAGTGCCCAGAGTCAGTTGCTGCATGACGAGTTTCAGACAATACTGTGCACAAGCTTCCCCTCAAAATTTTGGGAATATGTCTCAGGCTTGACTGCAATGCTGGCAGCTGTTCTGCATGAGAGCAAGTTTTCAGCAGAAAATGTGAATGGTCTCACATCAGGTGATGATGTTGTGAAATACTGTCCATTCAGTCATTTCAGAGTGTGTATTTGTTCCCCAGGTGGTGAAAAGCTCTCAGTATCTCACTACCCCAATTGAGATACTAAGTGGGTCCATGTAGTTGTACAGTGAAACTCTACTAGTCTGTTTTAGAGGACAGATGTAGTTTATTGAAAGCCTAACCTCTGGCTCATCTGCCATTCTTTCTGCCATTCTTTCTTTTGTAGTATTGAAAGCAAATTAGAAATAACTTCAGAAGGGTGTATGCTAATAAAGAGTCACTTACATTCAGCAGCCTCTTTCAGAAAATTACAAAAGTGTTGTAGTTCTTTGCATAGTCTGGGTGCTTTTGTTGGCAGTCATAAGCTTGTATCCAAGGGCAAGCTCTGTGAACATTTATAGAAAGATTTCATAGTCATTTCATGCCTACCACAACTCATTTTAATTATCTTGTTTAAAAGAAATAGTTTAGCTTGCAATAAATGCCATGCCATTTGTGAATACTAATGCTTTATAATTTAGTTCTTAAAATCTAGCACAGAATGCAGATAAGACACAATAGATGAAGGCTTGAGAAACCCAATTCCTGTTCTAAAATAACTTCATCTTTTCTGTTCTTCCTTTCTCCTTAAACCCTTCTTTTGCCTGAAAAAAAACCAAACAAAAGACCCCCACCATCTTTATTTGGAAGAGGAGAACTGACTTCACCTCTCACAGAAGAGACAGAGATCCTTTCAAAGTCTAGGGGAGATGCCAGTCCCTGTTATCAGAACCTTTTTGTTGTATTTTGAATAGTAACAATCTGATATTGCTAAAAGCCACATAACAATATGCAGATACGCTGTTAGCATGCAGTAAACTCTGACCAGATTCTCTGGTGTTGGCTTTATTAAGAGGCGTTTTGTTATATAGTTCATTTTTATTTTATTTATTTAAAAGAAATCCTAACCACTAATTATTGTAAGCCATTTAATATATACCATGTATTTAACACAGGCTGTGACTTTCCCCTTGCTTTTGTGAGCTCTGTGCTAATGCAATGCTATTTCTGACTCAGTTGACATGCAGTTCTATAAATGGAGATAATTTGTTTTGCCTATTGAGACACTAAGTTGTCTGAGCTAGGACTGTCTCCTGCTATAAACAGTACTTAAAATGAGGTGACTGTAACCTCAGCTAGTGTCTCTGGGTACTGTTGCATACTAATGCATGTAATATACATCAAATGCCTAAAATGAAGGATTTTCTTTTGCTTTAAGGTCCCTTACAATCTAGGTTTCTCTCCTCTGCCTTTGTATATTCCCAAGCCTTTTGTGATTTTACCTTCTTTGTTCACATGATTTTGAAAGTTCAGAACTAATACATTTGGTAGTAAAAAGCCCAAGGCAGCAGTGTTGCATAGGCAATTAAATATTCATGCTCTTTTCAAATATTTATTTGTAGTGTTAATAAATTAGAAGAGAGGAATGTGACCTTTTCCTCCCTGTGAGTGAGGGCAGCTCTTTGACACAGCAACACCTATAATGTGTCTTAAAAGTGTAACTACATGGATCCACCACTTAGTTGTCATTACTCTCTTTTTCAGTAGTCAGTCTAGTAGAGGGCTCTGAGATTTTCAAATAAAACTTCCACATATCAGGGTTTCTCGTATGTGTGAAGATTTTGAAAATTTGAGGTTTTGGTGAGCTTCTAACTTTTTAACAATGCATTAGAAGTTTTAAAATTGTGGGAATTATGTTTCTGTATTTACACGTGTATTTTCATTTTGGATCTTGTCAAAAGATACTTTTTCATGTTGAAATCTGTACTGTTAAGATGTTAGTGTTGCATACTTGATTTGGGAAGGCAGAGGTTGATTTGATTATTTAGGGTTGCTTGTAAGATTGTAAGAAGAAATCCAGCAACTCATGGGCATATGTGGCTGTATGAAAGTTTGGATGCGTATTATTTATCCTGGCTCACAGAGAAACAGGAGAATTTTCAAATCTTCAAAGTAACTATTGCCAGGTGGAGCTACTTAATAGAGTCCAGCCCTCAGGGGCATAAAGTGGATATTCATTCATGAGGGCAAAGCAGGATGCTGTCGTTGAAATCTATCATGTTCAGAGTTATTTAATAAATCTCTGCTTTGTGCTGAATATAAAGTACAGTAAGGTTAGTTCTGGTTCTCCATGGAATATTTGTATGCTATCATAGTTCAAATAATACTTGCAAGCAGATTATTCCAAAACCAATTGAAGTTGATGGAAAGACATTGTATTTTAAACTATTTTATCAAAGAAAGAACTTCATTAAATTAAAAATGTCTATGAACATAATTGTAATAAGCAGGTTAGTGTAGTGGAATAAAGAAAACACCCTCCCACCCCCCAGAAAAATCCCCTCTACTGAGTCTTCCTAGTTACCCAAAGAGTTCATTACATAAGCAGTTTCTAGTATTTCTAAGTTTAATGAAATGTGACTGTAGAAACGAACTCAATTCCTGGATTCAGATTGTCTGCTTATTTCTTAAGCTTATTATGCTCAAATGTTTCTTGTATTTATGTTCCTCTCACAAATAGGAAAAGTGGGGATTTGAATTTCATTCTCCTAGGAGCTGTGGCTGTGCACATGAATATCTTCCTTAGGATACAGTGTAACCTTCAGGACCTTCATTAGTTTTCAAACTATTATTTTTTTATTTCATCAAAGGCTTCAGTTTCATGGCCCCTTATTGGATAGTCTGGAAATTACAGAATTATGCAAGACTGGAACATATATTCAGTGATCTTTCAGGGCTTTTTCTAAAGCCAGTATGTGTATACAGCCATAAATAGTAATTGTTCTTAGCAAGGTTTTCATTATAAGTCTAACAAAACTATATTAATCCAAAAAGCTAGAATATTTGGAGTTTTGTAAGTTGTTGGGAGGACAAAATTAGAGCTGTACAGGGATTAAGTTTTGTTCTGTGTTCCCTTTTGAACCCGTTTTCTCTGCAAAAACTGAAATAACAGCATACATTGGCAGAAAATTGGGTATGCAAGTAATATTCCCCTCCTTCTGCCTCTTCCCTGTTGATTTTTGGGAAGATTTTATCAGATTCCAAGTCTATTGAGTATGGTCTCAAATTTTGCAGAGATGGTTTAGATGTACCAGCACCCTGCTGTGCCAAGTGAGATAATTGGAGATGAGTGAGGAGTAGCATTCTTCAGGGGTTGGTATTGGGACTGGTGACATGGACAGAGGGATTGAGTGCACCCTTAGCAAGTTTGCCAATGACACCAAGCTGTGTGGTGCAATTGATGTGCTGGAGGGAAGGGATGCCATCCAGAGGGACCTTGACATGCTTGAGAGGTGGGCTTTTATAAATCTCGTGAAGTTTGGAAAGGCCAGATGCAAGATCCTGCATCTGTGTCAGGGCAATCCCAAGCACTGCTATTTTCAGGTAAAGGATTCTGCTTCAGTTAAATTAGCGTTTTCTTTGCAAGTTTTTCAATTCTCGTCATTTCCCTCTCATCTCTTCTTTTGCCTGGTTTGTTTTCTGAACACCAGTGTATTAGGCAAGTGTGTTTTCAAAGCAGCTTTTCACAATTGACTTACGCTCTTATTTTTCCTTTGAATGCTCCTTAGTATGACTGAAACTTCAGGGTTATGTCAAGGCTGGTTGAGAAACATAGCAGTGTTGGTGAACAAACCTTGGGGCAACCCTGACAAATATGATTTGCATTGCTGCAGTCTCTGTATGTTTACAAAATATTATTATTTTGACAGTGTCTTAGGGGATATATTTTTGTTGTAAGATTATGACCAGGTAGTCCCAATTTACCTCCAGATGGTCATATGTCTGCCCTCCACATTAACTTTTTATTGACAGCTACATTCTTTTGTATACCTTCAGGTAAAGGATAAATGTCTGTGTGATGGAAGTGCAATCTAACTTGTCAAAAGAAGTATTTGTAGAGGAGTATATAACTCAGAGTAAGGTCGTCAAAATCCTTTTAAAAAATATTTGAGATATATTCAGCACTTTGAATCTATCAACTGTATATAACGAAGAGTTTGCCTTTCAAATGTTGGTAGTACATTCACACTGTTTGAACATAAATAAAATCTTTGGATATAATTTTTCCAGTTTAGTGTAGCTTGATAGGAAAAAATCCTGGGGCATGTGGGGTCTTTCTTGTTTGTTTGGTTTTGAGTTTTGAAACAGTATTTTATTGTTTCATAACAATATTATGCTTTTTTTTCACTTCCCTCAAGTGTGTCATTGGTATCTTACAAAATGAAGCATTGTATGCGCACTAGAAAAATGCAAATTTATGCAGAGTCACACTGCTTTAAAAACCAAAACTAACAATAGCTTTTCCTGAGTAGAGAAAAATCCCCATTCCTTCAGGATTGCTCAGAAATACTATTTTCACATGTTTATGGTAAAAAATTATACTAGCTGAGCAATGAAATCTTACCAATAAACAACTATTTTACATAGCAGTGAGATCTCCTCTATGTTAGCTGCCCGCAGTTTCCTGGGCCATTACTCTTTGTCCCTCATCCCATTTTGTGAATGTTGCTTGTTTTCTGTTTTTGTTCTTTTCCGTTGTTTTTTTTTTTTTTTTTTTTTTTTTGGGTTTTTTTTTTTTTTTGTTTTTTTTTTTTTTTTTTTTTTTTGTTTTTTTTTGGGTTTTTTTTTTTTTTTTTTTTTTTTGTGGTTTTTTTTTTTTTTTGTTTTTTTTTTGTTTTTTTTTTTTGTTTTTTTTTGGGGTTATTTTAGGATTTTTGTTTTGTGTTTTTGTTTTTTTTTTCTGTTTGTTTGTTTTTTTATTTTTAAGAAGAGATAGATGTTGCATATTCCATAAAATATGGGTTTTAATGTGGTTTGGTGTGTATTTCTTCTCCCTGTTGGAACAGGCATCTGCTCTGGGTATATGTGGTTGTCCTGGAAATGAGGTAAGCTTGTAGTATAGCTCTGATGGCAGTGCTGCTTTTCTGCTCAGACTCCAAACACCATTCTCTTCCCCAGAGGCAAAGTGACCACCAGTGTGCTTCCAGAGAAAGTCCTACTTTCAGACGGGGAGAGCCTGCTCTCTGAACATAGCAGTGGATCTGTTGTCATTTTACATACTTTCATACTTAAAGTAGTAGCTGGCCTACTTTTTCACTTTAATTTAAATCTATTCCTTTCCCCTGTAGCTCTTTTTCTTCTATCAGTAGTTACTGTAAGTTCATCTGGAAGATGCAATCCCAACTCTTTCTCTGTCTTTGGACTGCATCTGCGTTGTACTGAATCTGGTAATTTGCACTGGATTTTAATTTTTATTGTGAGATACTATATTTTTTACTTTCCTTGCTCTAACAGAGTTGTTGGCAGGGAACAAAAAAACAAAAACCCCCAAATAAAATTAACAGAATGCATCAGACGAAAACCTAAAGCTTTTAGAAAGAGTAAGTACAATTTAGAGTTTATAGCATTGATTTGTGTGCATCCTTTAAAATGGCATCCTTGTTTTTGTCTGGAATATGCTAAGATTATAAAGAAGTTTAGAGAAAATGTAAGGTTGTGCAGGAAAATTGATGTTCTACTTTCAAGATGATTGCCCAAATCTTTATTCCTTTTTCTTCAATGATATTTTGAGAGACAAGCCCACTCCTGAACATACCGGGTCTCAGTGATGAGCTACAAACCTGGGAAATGGAAGATTTGGATCAAAAGGTGTATCTGACTTACGTGTGTGTGTTTATGTGTCCTGAGAAGATGGAGGGGGATGTTGAGATTCCTATGACCCAGCAAAGTGCTATAATCATTATGAGTTTTTTTAGAAAAGTCATTTCTCTTTCTAGATGTCTCATAAACCTTCCAAACTACCAAAATATTTGTCAAACTGAAGGTATTGGATGATTTTCCCAATTTCAATATCTAGTTTCAGAAAACAAGTAGATTCTATTGAACAGTTTATAGCCACTAAATTGCAAAGGTATTATTTCCTTGTGTTTCTTTGTCAGTGTTATATTTGTTACTAAATTTTCTGAGCAAGATTTACAAACTTAATACGATAGAAATGCTGTTCTGTCATAGAAAGAAAACAGTCCCTGTTTGTACATTTACTTGACTCGAATAACAAATCTGTTTGTGCCTAATAATCTCATATTTAAACTTGACTTTTATGTTACTAAACAAAATTTAGCTTTATATTTTAATATACAGTAATGAAAATAATTCAATATCTTGTCACCACTGGGCAAGCTTGTCTTAGGAATTTCACTGTCATTTTATTTTCCTTAATGATAATCTACCTAAAAAATAGCTATGCTAGTTATAGTAACAGCAGAAGCTATGCCATACTCAGGCCACGCTTATTTATTTTTGAAAAATAGATTGGATGATGATGATGATAATAAAAGGAGTAGACACAATATTGTCAAATTATCCTAGGTTGTGTTTCTGCTCTTCTTACTTAAAGAATGGAGAATTTCTCAGTTTGCGAGCGTACATGTGCAGTACAAGGAGTTACGTGCTTTCTTTTATGCATGGCTTCTTTAGACTAAGCGCATTTCCATGCCTTCATAGGAGCTGCATTGCAGTGGTCTTCTCTAGCACCACAGAACAAAATGAGTGCAAGGCTTTGATATCACATCCTTAGAAGAGACTACTGAAATGTTGCACATTGCAGACAGTGAAGAGACTTTGATTTATAGGCTTGTTCGTTCAGAAGAGAAACAGGAAAGCTTCATTTTGAGTTTTCAGATTATGCAAATTGTGAGAGAAATAGGTGGCTTAAGAGAAGAAGCATTGAATTTTTTAATTTCTAGGTCTCCATTTCAGATTCTTCATGAGTCAGAATGCTTCTGAAACCTTGCTACCAGGTTGCTGTTTGGCCAGCAGTCCAGTTTCCTGTGTGTTACTGACTTCTCTAATAATTAATATGCAGATTAACAATTTGAATAATGACAAAAGCCAGTGTAAATACGGAATCTACTTTTCCAAGCATAAAGGTACCTTTCTAGTTTGTCAGCAGTGCAAAACTGGCACTGCAGGAAGCTTGTGCTTCTGATGTCTTCTGAGCCCAAGAGTTTGTTATCCAGGGAATTTTCTCTCAGTTTCTTGCTATAAGTAATTAGTGAAATCTTGACTATATGAAATTGCATGTATTTATGTTGAAGACTGATAGTTTTAATTTTCTTCAGTAATTTAAAACCATTTGTCTTGACCCACTGCTTTTCTCAGAGGGATATGTGTTCATGGTCTACTTCTTGTAGCTGAAGAATATGTGAATTGACTTGCAGCAAAGCCAACTTAAAAAACCGCATTCATGGTGAGAATGGGACAATTCTGAATGCTATGGCTCCCTCTGAAGTGACCATGTTTGGTTCTGTGTGTAGAAAAGATTAAAAGGAAGATGTTTCAGAGGGTGAGATGCTTTCTTGCTGAAGATGTCCCTTTAGTAGTTTCCATCATGGTCACATGAAGTGTGGAGACACAGCAAGTCCCAGGCGGTACCAGATGGAGCACTTGGCTAATTGATTAATTCTGCATTAGTGCCTGACCACCACTTGGCACTGTGGCACAGGAAATTTTACATAGATCCAGCAGGGAAGCTTCTGCTTTTTATTATCCTGGAAAAAGGAAATGGTTTTGCTGAAATGAATCTTTTTAGTGAGATTTTCTTAAATTTTAGCATATTCTAAGATCCCCCCTCTTTAACCCTGCATGCATATCACCTTTTTGAAGTTGAAATTAAAACTGGGTCCTTGATTTTTTTTCAGTAGGGTCTAGTAGTCTGAAGATCATGGCTAGTGACTCTGAAAGTGAAAAACTGCATTTCAGTAAATGTGCTAATAATAGACTTTATGTGCTAATAGACTGATAGCCTGTCATAACTACTGACTAATGGGCCTGCGGACAGGATGAATGCACTTGATTTTACTAATTCAATAAAGCAAGTACCTTTCTGGAGAGTGGGACAAATTTATTCTTGGAATTACTCCATATACTTAAATGCAGTTAGAGCTGAGCTGAATTTGTCCCCTAAGGTCCCATTTGGAGAACAATATTCATCATTTGTTCAGTTATGATCACAAAGTACAGAGACATCTTTCTATTTTTATTATTATATTTAAAGACACTGTGAAGTTCATAGTAACATTGAAATTCCAAGCTCTGCAGATCCCACAATGGGAACTAGATTTCGGGAAAGAAGGGAGTACCCACCTTCTGCAGATGCAAACTTGCAGCACACGATTTATGATAGAGGTGAGTTGCTGAACTAGTTCTTTCCTTAACTTGGGCATGCCTTCTGAACCTTGGGAATGTATGTTTTGATCTTTTAAAATGCAGACACAGGCTTCCCAAAAGCTTTATTAGGAATTACTTGGGACTGGGAATGAAGTTTCAGAAGAAAATATTTCTGTCGTAGTAGTGTACTTCTGAGCCATGCACTATGCTTACGATAGGCTCATAACCTTGTCTGTTGTATTATACCTCAGTGAGTACTGCTAAAAAATAAAAAGTCATTAGAGAATTGAAAATGGAAATGTATAGGAACATGGGCTGGGCTAGCTTTGTCAGTAACATGAAGCTTGGGATTTGGATTGGATGAATTATTTTATTTCATTGTCGTTTACAGGTCTGCATTCAACAATTACAGAATCGTACAATTGTTTGGGTTGGAAGGGATCTTAAAGGTCATCTAGTTCAACCCCCACTACAATGAGCAGGGACACCTTCAACTAGACCAGGTTGCTCAGAGCCCCATCCAGCCTAATCTTGAATGTTTTCAGAGACTGGACATCTGCTACGCCTCTGGGCAAACTGGTCCGGTGCCTCACCACCAACATGATAAAAAAAGTCTTCCTTATATCTAGTCTATATCTACCCTCTTTCAGTTTAAAACCATTCCCCCTTGTCATGTTGCAACATGCTGTATCAACGAGTCTGTCCCTATCTTTCTTATAAGCGCCTTTTAAGTATTAAAAGCTGCAGTAGGGTCTCCTTGGAGCCTTGTTTTCTTCAAGTTTGTCGTGAACAACCCCAAATCTCTCAGCCTTTCCTTTAGGAGAGGTGCTCCATTGCTCTGGCAATTTTTTTGGCTGTCCTCTGGACATGCTGCAACAGGTCCATAGGTTTCCTGCACTAAGGACTCCAGAGCTGAACTCAATACAGCCTGGTGATTGTGCCTCACCAGAGGGGAGTGGAGGAACAGAATCACCTCCTTTGACTTGCTGGCCACACTGATTCTTATGCATGCCAGATTATGGCTGGCTTTCTGGGCTATGAGCACACACTGTTGACTGATATCAAGCTTTTAATCCACCAGTATCTCACAATGCCTTTATCTTCTGTACTTTATCAATGACCAAAGAGATACTGCGGATCTCTCTCTCCAGTGAGATTTGCTATAAGAAGAGCTAAAAGAGGCTTTAAAAAAGTCTCAGAGAACATTCAGCATGCCCAAATATGTAGTATGTTTGGAATAGTTTTAAAAGGAATAGCAGAAAACATAAAATATTCATATACTTCTTGCACACAAACATTTATTACATTTTGCATTAGGTGTTTTTTTTCATCTCAGGCATGTCAGTTGCTGTGCTAGTAGATGATTCCACCTACAGTGTATTTACATTTTCTGAAGGCATTCCCATTCTCAGTTTCTTGCAAATATTTTTCTGTTTTGATGGTGGTGGTGGGAGGAAGCAAAAAACCTCTAGTCCTGTGGTGAAGTCAGTTTAAAGATTTAAATAGCAAATCCAAATCAGAAATGAGACACTTAAAGCAGTCTTTCAACAAGAATTGCTTTCTGCAGGAAGATACCTTCATGTTTGTGTAGGCATGTATATACACGCATTTATACCTTATTTATATTAGGAAACAAAACAAAAAAAAAAGGCAGACATCAACTATTAAGAATTGGTTATGGCTTGTGTGTCCAGAAATTTCAAAGTACTCCATATCATCTTGTTAGCCTAGCCAGACACTGTGTCTGCGTTTGTGGCATCATCACTGCCTGAGACATTTGGAATCTGCTTTGGGAATCTTCCTGCCGAAGTAGGCAGTCATGACAGCAACCTTATGGTGACCATAAAGCCCACTGGAAATAGGTCATTAAACATGTAACATGCCCAGTGCTTTTGCCTAATAAAAGCTTGTTTCTAATTAGTTGTCTAGAAGGTTAACAAAGTTCAGTTTCCCATCCCAGTCTGCCACTGTATCTGTTTCTGTAGTGGACAGTTGTACTTATGTTATATGAAAACATTTAATGTTTAATTAATTTTGTTTTATCAGGTGATGAAACAGAATCTTGTCTTCTATCCACTGCACTAGCACTATGTGAATTAATTTAAATGAATTTAGAGAAGTCTTTTCAGGCCAGAAAAGAGACAGCTGCAGCAGAATATGATTGAGGTCTATAAAATCTTGACTGAAATGGGAAGGGTTCGACTGCTCCCTGTTTCTTCTAAAGTAAGCGCTAAAGTTCAACAGGTGAAACTAGTAGGTTGCAACTTTGAAACATATGAAAGAATATGGCTGTTCTTGCTGCAGATTGCCATAGAGGTAAAAGTTTACATCGATAGAAGGAAAGTCTGAAAAAGTTAATAAGACAGAAATACACTGAGTGTAATTAAATGCATAGAAACTATACCCAAGTCCCCAGTCTGAAAAGTGTTGCTTCCTGAGCTATCAGTATTAGGTTGAAGTAAGGAACAAGTTTACCCTGTTCTTATTTTCCTCTGTGAGAATACTTTCATAACCCCTCGTGTCGAGAAGGTACAGATAGTTGAGAGAGTAAGGGTATGGGTAGCATAAAATATTCATTTCTACCTGGAAGCGTGATCAACGTGTTCATGGCCAAACTGGTGATGAAAAGAACAGATTAGCTGACCATATGCAGTCAAGATTTTAAAATATTTCTGAGATAATAGTGCAGTAAAAAAAAAAAAAGAAAAGTAATTTATTTTTATATTCTGCACCTCTTGGACATAATATATCCATGTTTTCATTCCTTTCTGTTTTAGGAAAAATACAACATACAAAACATGCTTTTGCCAATCAGTATTAAGTAATGATTTGCTATTTATAACTTGTATAGCTGTTTTTGTAGGAAAAAGCAATGCTGGATTGAGTCTTTGAAAATGGCACAAAGTTAATGATCTAAACTGTTTAGGCCAAAGTATTCCCAGACTGGCAAATCATAGAATCATAGAATACTTAGGGTTGGAAAGGACCTTAAGATCATCTAGTTCCAACCCCTCTGCCATGGGCAGGGACATCTCCTACTAAACCATATCACCCAAGGCCATGTCCAACCCAGCCTTGAACAGCACCAGGGATGGAGCATTCACAGCTTCCCTGGGCAACCCATTCCAGTGCCTCACGACCCTTACAGTAAAGAATTTCTTCCTCATATCCAATCTAAACTTC
>JAOEHX010064921.1:0-31251 GCA_025448015.1 Bolborhynchus lineola | reverse complement strand
GTAAGAACTGTCATGGGTGGAATATGGCTTATTATATGGGTTTATAAAATAAACCCATGGCTTATAAATCCCTACAACCACAACAGGACTATTTTGTGTCATTTTCCTTCTACTGCCTTCCATTTGCAGATGTTTGGAGTTCTAGACACTGCTGAACAATGTTGGCAACTTGATATGCTCCCCTTTAGTGCATGAGAAACTGAGGCACAGAGAAGTTAAGTAACTCCCCCAAAGACACAGACAACTCAATTACAATACCAGAAACAGAGTTCCATTCTGGTAAACTACAATATCTCATCTCAGCCATTTTATGAGCTGGATTATAAAACTCAACTGCTCGTCATACCAGCAGCATAACATATATAATCTGTATAAAGCCTAAGAACCTTCTACAATCTGTAGAAGAGCCTGAAATCCAAAAGATTAATGCAAGCTGGCTGCTGCATCAGCCCCAAAACTTCTGCATGTCATTCACTGCTGCACAGTCCTCTCCCACTTTATCTGTAAAAACAGTAGCTACAAAGCCAAGAGACACCAGTGCCACCCTTCTGCAACTGCAAGATCATAATCTGTCAGTGCTGGCACAGATCAAATATGTACTTGACTTTGATGTTGCTCCACCGTATGCTCAGAGAGTCCCAGACAATCCCTATGAGACTGTGAGTGTTGCTGTATGCTCAGAAACACTTCAGAGATAGGCTTTCAAATTCCTCTTTGAGACTTCGCTACTATGGACCAGATTGACTCCTCATGACTCCCTTGCTGTGACAGATTCACAGCCCAGCCAACTTTATTCTCCCACCTTTCACAAGAAATAATTCTGTACTGATTTGGCATTGTAAGTCATTAACTTCATAGTCTCAAGAAGCTAAAACAAATAAATCCATCAACATTTTCCCTGGATAGAAGAAAACTGAAATCTTAGTACTGCTTTCTTTATATAAAGCATCTCCCTTTACTTGTGTGCATTCCCCAGGCACATGAATTTATGCACAAACACTAGCTAGCTGCTGAGAAAAATGGTTAATAGCTGCTTTTCTCTTTTCCCCACAGTCTAAGCCCTCTTCTATATTCTTCCTATATCCACCTTCTCAGCCCAAATGCCTTTGTACCATTAAATCTGTGCAACTACAGAAAGCATCCTCCCAACTCCTTCGTCATTAAAATAGCAATTTCTTGGAGAGAAGAAAGGAAGAAACACATCTAGTTTGGGGTCTGTCAATTCCTGTGGGGTTTTTATCTCTTGCCTATTTCTGATATTCTTCAAAGCCCTAGAACTGAATGCTTTCCCAGGTCCCTTCAAGTTGCCAAGGCACAGCGTGATGTAGGTCCCCTGGACATGTCCTGGGTGAGTCCAATATTGCAGAACAGCTGAAAGTGCCCCCTGATTTTGCAATCACATTCTATTCTAGCACTGAGAGTTAAAGACTGCAGGGATACACAGCCTATCCTGACAACAAACTTCCTCCTCCATAAACACAAATGGTATTTTTCTATAGTTTTAAGTAAGATTAGCAATTTCTTTTGCTGCAATCATGCTGCTGGTGCTCCTGTGCCAATACAGCCTACCCAATGGGGAGTCTCTGTATCTGATATAAAACAGACTGTAAGAACCAAGGAGGCTAAAACGTGAAGTCAGGGACCGGCCCCCTCCTGCACAGGGGTTTGGTAACATCGACAAACCCACAAATGAGCTGTCTGTACCAGAGCAGTGGTCTACAAGCACTAACTGTCTATAAGTACATGGGGAATAAACTGATTTTCAGCACTTTGGATTGCTTGCCGGTGGAGCTCCCATACTTGCTCTGAGGTTTCCTTTTGGACCTGCTGCCGCCTGTCAGAAACATTCACAGGTTATAGAAAACCCTTCGGATCAGTTACTGCTTCCTTTGCTGGAAAGAAAAGCAAGCACTGCCTCAGCTCCTGTCCTGACCTCTGTCCCTGGCAGCAGGATAACTTGTTCATCACAAAACAACTACTGGGTTTGCGTTGGTTGTGTCTCCAGAGGAGCTTCCACAGCCTCAGGCTGGACAGTGGCCTTACTTGTCACACAAGTGTTACCCAGCGGTGCAGCCCTAGCTTCCTGCGCTTCAGGAGTCCAGGTATGAAACATGCCTTCTGTATTTCAGATTGCCTCTGCCCCCATCCGCTCATCACATGAAGCCAAACAAGTCCACCTTTATATTCAGTCAGGAGTAACAGGGGAACCCGGGCAGGGACACACCATGTGGTCCTTTGACATGGATTTTCTTGAGCAAGTGAACATTCATGATACTCACCTTGGGCAGCATTTCACTGAACTCTCTCCCCTAATTTTCATTATAGTCACTGAATTTTTTTTTTGACAAGCTGAGCACCTTGTCATCCAGTAATGCCACAAGCAGGTCAGAAGTCCCCATTCCTGTCCTGCATGCAAAACCCAGAGCTGTATTCAAGGACAATTTCCAGCTTCCCCGCCAGTGGCTGTGTCTTCTGATTTTTGTTTACTGCTCCAAGGCAAGTGCCACAGCCTCCTGAACTGCCTCTGATGTCCTTTCCATGTCTCTTACAGGATCAGGAGGGCTGCTAATTTCCCAGGATGTCCTGAGGATCCTCTACTATTGTGACCTGCATCGATCTTCCCCTTGTACTTCCAGACATGAGGCTGAGTGCAGGCACAAGGTCATGGACAGGCTGTGCACCAGCGTGGCTGCTCTGCTCTTGCATGACTCAGCACAGGTGTTGCACCATATGCCACAAGGGAAGGGTCTATGAATCCTTAGGTAATCTCATCCCTGAGTATTACCTGCATTGACCTGATCATGGAACCCAGTCGGGGTTTCTCACAGGTCATCTCTTCTAGGGGGTGGAACTGTGGATAAAGACAAATCAAACGCTTCTTTAACCTAACTGTGTTTATTTCAATGAGCCATTTATGTAAAGCAAGAGTAACCACACCATACTAGACTGTTGTTTTGCTACCAGTCCAAGCCTTTCCCCAGAGGCTGTTCAGGAACTACCTTCTTTGAAGGTTAACCACTGTACAACAGTTCTTTTGGCTTATAGTTCTAGCCATTCATTTGGGCCTATCCCAAAGTTATTTGTTTCTCTCAAGATGAAGAGATATCTTACTGAAAGAATTTGTTGCCTCCTTTTCAGGCTTCTGTGAGTCACAAACCAAATAGAAAGCTTTTAAATGCCCAGCTCTAAGAGAGTTCAGCCCCAAGATGTTTGCCTAGCCTGATCTGCAACCAGACGACTGCCTTGTCTTATGGCCGATGGTACTCTGCTTTCCTTCTCCTAATGAAGCCTCTGCCAGTGATTCATTTCTATCAGGAATTACAGTCTACCAAAGATTTCCTACTCACATGTGTTCCATGAGAAAACCCTTGAGCAACATTGTCAGGATGCTGGGCAGCTCCTGAGCCCGTGCTGACTTTCCACAGCAGAGCCAGGCTTTCTTCCCTGGGCTGATATTTTTGCCCCTTGAAGATCCATCTCTGCTTACTTGTCACCTTTAGGCTGTTTTCTCAGTAGGCTCTGTGAGAGTCTTCTGGCTTTTACATTTGGTCTTATTTTAAATCCCTTCTGAATCTTTCTTACTCCTGCAAGCACTCTGATCATTTTTCCCTTGTGATCTTTCATAAACAAATGTTTACAATTACTCTCTTTAGAAACAAAATCATCCACCTGACGTCTCTTCTGTCCTTTTGGACAATACCTAGGGCTCCTACAGGTTGTTTCATTAGAAGAAAAAACCTAAAACAAACCCTAAACCAAAGGTGAGGGTCATATATTACAGAAAGGCAGCTGGGATCCTGATTCCCTCAATGTCAGGAATCACCACTTGGTTTTGTGTTTTGTCTCTCCTGATGTTTCTTTCACACATGAAGATCATCCTCTTCCCTTAGTTGAGCAACACAGAGGGTGCCAAGGTCCAAAGCATCAAGATACTGCTCTTATTCTCATCTGTTTCTGGTAATTTAAATACTTTCTTATCTCTCTCCAGAACTTCAGAAACCTTTGGCCTGGGTAATTTGAATAGGGTAGGAGAAGGAATGAAGGGGACAGGACAAGTGTCTTTCTTCTACCTGAATTTGGAAGGTGGCTCCCCTCAGGCTGGTTCTTACAAGGTGCAGGCTGGTTCATGCAGCCATACTAAAGATGAGTATAAACTTCATGCCTGGTTTACATCACGTGAGTGCAACCTCCTCAAGTGCACAATGCAGGAACCTCAGAGAGCAGAGCTTTGAAAAATAGTTATAAATGACACCATAAACGCAGTGACGTCAGGGTGGGATACAAGAGGTTACCCTGAAAAGAAACCCGCTGTCTCCAGGAGGGTTGAGCTACCCATTCCTGGGGATCTTCACTGCCACTTGGAACCACAGCAACATGCTCGAGCCTGCTGCAGTATTATTCCCTGAAGTGTTTCCTCTAGGATTGATGCTTCAGTACCAGGAGACTCAACTCTTTGGAGCTGCTGTGACATTGAAAATACTTCCAGAAACAAGGATGCACTGTTGCTTGGGGATGATGGGAATATAAGGTGGAGTTGGCAGCAGAACAGACAAAGATCCAGATTATCTTTCTTTCCCCAATTATTTTACAGATCAAGTCTATTTCCGCCTTACCTGTTGTTTATCTCAGCTTTCCAGTTACTGCTTTGTAAATCTCTTTATATGTGACCTGTTGCTATGCAGAAATGAAAGTACTTTTAGCCCAGAAGTTTTCAGGCATACCTGGAAGGCACCCAAATGCATTTCCGAAATGTAAGAAAGACAAGTTGTCGCTTGAGAACATCCTCACTATTAAATGTGATTAGTTATAGAATTTGCAAGCACAGTGCTAAATCCATTCTTTAAATGGGAAATTACATCCTGGTGCCAGACACAGCTGACAGTTACAGAACATTCCAGAAACCATTAAAATAACTGAGAATTTAAAGAGAATTAATTCACTTCTGGTACCTGCTGTGAGATTTCAACCAGCTTTTTACTAAGGAGATATTTCTTAAAATGCAGATGCAACCAAAGCACTAAAGAAGTTTTTATTATGTCATTTTTCTTACCAGATAGCCTTCATTAACAAATAACAAAGGCACACAGGTATGTAACAGCTTTCCAAAGTATGGCTCTTAATCCCACCCTTCAGCTCTGGGATTATGACCGAATATGCCTGATGCTATTTTGTTCACATATTATCAAGTAAACGTTTATAATACATTTGTGACAGACGCCTTCCTAATGCTTGCTGGGTATAAAGGTGATTCCCAGTGGTTTGGCCAGAAGAGCATGGCTTAGGAGCTTTATCAGAGTGGTGTATGGGATGGCAATTTGCCCAAACTGCCACATGGGGAACCAGATTTCCCTATCAGGTTCACACCTTCTCCAAGCCCAAAACCAGAAGCTGTTGGCTGGCTGCAGTCTGCATAGGGAGCCCTGGGGTCTCTTGCAGGCAAGGCTCCAGGGCTCCACTACAGAAAATATTCTAGTGCAAAGGGCATAGCCTGGCATTTTCCTTCATATTTGGCTATTCTACAATGGTTAAAGTAGAGATTATATGTCTGTCTTCTTCTAAAGGGAAAGTTAATTGTTTATTAAAGGGGCAGTTAAAATGGCCTCTCTAAACACACAAGTATGTGCCATAGGAGAAAAGTCCAGGCCATGCAAGTGATGGATACATGACATTCTTGTTTGACTTGGTGGCCCTTACAAGTGTCAAATAAACAAATTTAAGGTCTAATAACATACATGTTATTGCAAAATGATTTGGAATATATGAATGAAAATATGTCTTGGCAATTCCTGTACCTCAGCATTAACTAATCTCAACGTAACGGGAAAAGCCTACCCACTTGAATAGAAATAGTAACAAATGTAAATGCTCTGTAGCACCCTACACAGCTTGGTAGAAAAAAATACTAGTTCCTAAAAGTTTGAAAGAATGGATTAAATTATTTTTCAAAGCGTGTACTTCTTTGCACATTAGGCTTCTCTCGATGCTATCTTAAAAGCTATCTGAAATTACTACAGGACTGCAATGGCTGCATTATTAAATGCTATAGGGCTTTTCCCCAAAGAGTGTCTGCATTACTTTTTTGGCCCTCAGAATCTTATTATTTTAATATCTTTAAATGAATGGACTGCTCAGACAGACTCTTTGTAGTGAAATACAGTGTACTGGTTCTGCATGTTTGAAAAGATTAAAAAAACCCAAACCCTTAGAAGAAATCATGCATTCTGTAACTTAGTGCAGAAATCTATCACCTCATACAAGCTGCTCTCTGGATACCTTTCTTTCATAAATGCCCTGAATTAAACCATCTGGCTCTGTGGTCATACCAGATATCAGAGAGAGCGAAAGGCCATGTGTCTTTAGCTTCTTGTCTAAGGCTTATTTTATGTATATACTTAAAATGTGCACCTTTTGGTCACTGTCTTCATGTGAAAGACACGGAGGAGAGGGGATCTGTAGGTATAGCTGACCTTGACCAATCTCAGTTGAACTATCTCAGATTTGACACTGAAGAAATTCGAGATGTTAGTCAAAAGCATCTCTGTTGACAAGGTACAGAATAACAGAAGGCGGGAGACGGCAATCTGCCTAAGTTGGTACAAGTTCCTCATAGGAGTGATGGAATCAGGGCTCTGGGCAGCTTTCCCCTTCCTTTGCACCAAACGTAGCTAAAGGAACGTCTTGCTGATGAAACTGTAAAATCTATTAAGTGGGATTTCCAGTGCCCTGGCTCAGCTGACATCTAATTTGTTTTGCCTTTGCCTAGCAGGGATTTTCCATGCAGTGGGCTCTTGTTTGCTATGTAAGTCATCCGAGTATTTGTTAGTGTCATAGCCAGAGCCAGATGATGTTTAGTCTGCTAATATCCAGTTGGACTCTGGCAACGCTCATTGAGGTCAGGGCTTTATTTATAGAAGCAGATATACATTGAGATTCATTCTCTTTCCCTTGCTGTAATCCACCTAAACTCATCCAAAATAGAAAGAAACATGCAGACATGCAAGTAGTATATTAATTGGGCCAGATCCATGAATTAGCACAGCAGCATAGAAGCCAATGGAAAAAAGGCATTTTAAAGTAGCTGAGGATCTTGTCTACTATTTCTTACGGGGAAAGGAAGGGAGGGGTTTAAAAACAGAAATTATAAAGAAAAAAGCAGAAGCAACCAAGCAACAAAGCGTCCCGGCATGTGGCAGAACAGGTCTGTAGTGCAAAATCCCTTCACTGAGATCTGCAATTTCAACTACTTGTCTTTCTCTCCTATGTTCCAAATCACCAGAAACTGCAAGAATCAAAGTGCAGAGAGCTCTAAGCAAGGAAAAGTAACAAGACTTAAAGCAATTTACCTGCTGAAACTGAGAAGACATTGTCAACGTACGCAGTCTGAGATAAAGCAAAGCAGAAGACAAGCTGCAGGTAAGATCCCCAGACAAGCGGGCTGAGGACCAACATGCTGGCTGTGCCCTGGCAGCTTCCAGCTCAGAGGCGCAGGGCTGCTTTGGGGATCTCTCTGTCTCTACCCTCGCTCCCTCTCTGCCTTGCCTGCTCTCTGCCTCTTCCCTCACTGTGGGATGTGTGTGTGTCTGTGTGTGTACGTCTCCCTCTCTCTCCCCCCCCCCCCTCCCTTCCCGTGCCTTTAGGAAGAAAGAATGACAACCATTTCCCATTAAATCTTCTCCTTGCACTAGACATGGTTATATTTAACTCCTGTGCTGGATCAGTTGCCCCTATTGTGGACATTAGCTGCTAAAACTGGGGCATGGGGGATTCTGATTTTGCTAACAGAAGCAAAAAGGCACTTTGGATAATAACAATGATGAACAGGAAAGGGAGAAATTATGAACGAGACTATAAACAGCATCCTTCGGTGCAGGCATCCAGACACCGATGTCGAGATGGATAAAACCCTTGACTGATCATCTTGTACAGGTCACTAATTGCCTTAATGAGAGAGATGAACCATGACCTAACATGTGCTTGTCACTGGTAGTTACAAGCATTGCATTCATTTACAGAGTGCAGCACAGGCTGGGGGATGCCATGAAGGCTTCACAAACCACAGAAGAGATTATTATTTAGTACTTAAGTGAAAACAACAGTATTATCACTGATAGTGCCAGACATTGTAGGACGTAAGGATTTACTGACAGGGTGCAACAGGTGGAAGAAACAATACATGTGTCATGATGGGGTGAGCGAAACGCTATCAGCTCCCTTGGTGGTGATGGTCAACACTCTATACAGCACTGTGGGAAGAAAACAAACCTCTGCCACTCTCAAAAGCAATGTATGCCTTTGTTACCTGTACAAAAGCTTGGTGTTTCTGTGCCTCGCTTGCAGCTCACAAGGGCTTTGCAAATAAATTTCTGTCGTGTGAACAACCAGCAGAGGGATCCTCCTTTCTGCCTGGAATCTGACTGTGGGTCTCATAAAAAGCAGAGGTACTCCTTTGCTGTCAAAACTGTCATTACTCCCTTTCTTCCAGATGGAGATGGTTTTCTTTGCTCCTCACAATACAAGCATGGAAAGCTTTCGGATTAATTACAGAATTGATGGGTCTTTTTTCATTTGATTATAGTACTCATTGACAGAGACAATGACCTGTTCCCCTGGGCGTTAATTCCTGCTGAGTAAACCACTAAAGGGCAAAGCCACGTATTTCCACAACTCTAGTTACACACTCTTGACTGTTACTTTCAAGATATTGCAAACTCATTAACAAAATCTTTCTAAATGCAATGGTTTCATAGGAACAATCACATCTGCCTTATATATTTCTGTCCTTAAAGGACATAATATAACCACAATGCTTTCTAAAACCTATTTCCAGTACTGCAACACTTTGGATAACTGAATTTATTTTTTAATCTAATCTACTTTATTCCACTGTCTGTTACTTTTTAGTATTTGATTATTTTTGGTGAAGACAGTAGCTTGACTTTTTCCTTCTTAGACCAAGACGACCATGAATTAAGTAAATTCCATTAGTTCTCGGCATGCTGCATCTCAGAGGGAATGGCACATCTCCTGCAAAGTTTATCATGACAAACCCAAAGAAAGCCTGCGTAGATGCTGGAAGAAATTGATCAAAAGTTAGAATGTCAAAATTTTATCAAAAGGTTTGCCTCTGAAAACATCTGACTGACTCAGTGGTCAGAGCAACAATTGGGTAACTTCAATTCCTCCTGAAGTCTTCCTGCAGTCTTTTAGCAATAGAAATTCAGTAGAAATTTGTAGTGTAAAATATGTTCTATTTGATAAGGAAATTAATCAATCCAATAATACTGCAAAGAACTAAGATCATGCAGTAGGACCCATATCTTTCCTTTCTTCCATCACCTCCTGACCAATGTCAGCTCTTGGCTCTTCAGCCTAAACCAGAAACATAGGTTTTGGAAAAAATGCAACATCTTCCTCAAAGAATATTGCAAGGAATTCTAGCATAAACCACATCCACCTTCTGATCTGCTTTGAAGAAGATAGGAACAAGGAATGTAGCTTTTCCTTGTGAGAAGGAATGCTGTATTAGAGGGGAGCAGGACTGATGCAGAAAGCCAGGGCTGCTTCAGATTTTAAACGAGGGCTTTGCACATAGATGATTTTGCAGCCAATTCTTAGGTAAAATTTTTATCAGCTTTTTTCAGTGGAGAACCATGATTAAAAATGAATGTTTTGTCAACATTCTTTTCCTTTGACACAGTATCTCTATCACTCTGAAGTCTCAACCTGTTTGAATTGAACTGGCTTTTAGCCAGTGCAAGAAGAAAGCTCTGTAGGCAAACAGTCTGCTGTGGCAAACACTATCAACCACAAAAGACTCAAAAGGAGATGTTTGGATTCATGTTTGAAGAGACCTCCTCATCATGATGTAGTGGTAGTTCAACTCATTGATTTTTACTGGGACCACCATTAGGTCAACATAACACAAAGGAGATCTCTCGCTCATTATAAGGCAGCAAGCCAGGCCATTTCAAGGTGCAAATGCTGGGTTTTGTTTCCTCTCATTTTAAGGTACTGGCATTAACAGCTGGAACTGCTGGCAACAGTTTCAGCAGGAGATAAATTAAGTCTGTTGGAAACAAAATGGACAATAGCTGCAGGCTTTTTGCTTTTGACTTAGGTGACAATGCACAAGACTGATACCAAATGCTAGATGACAGGGACATACACCTGGTTACACTGCTTGTTTCTGACCACTGTGGCATTGGTGCATGGGCAGAGACAACCCTGAGGAGGGGAAGTGTCACGTAGCAATGTGAGTCTTACACGATGTGGGAAATTCGACAGATGTGTGCTTTCCGGGCTCTCAAGCCATCTGTCATCTGTGAACTTGCTCAGTCAAGCAGTGCACTCTTACAGCTATTGCCATGGGACCATAAAGCCAATGGAAAGCTTCTGCTCCCTTCAGATAGCTCTGCAGCAGGTAGCTAAGGCCAGTGCTGTGAGATTAGAGGTAAGTCCTTGTTTCTATTATCCAGAGTTGCTGTTGCTGGGTATAGTGAAACCCCACATTAATATGACTTCACAGTGCAACCACTGAAGAAGTTCCATAAATATTTGGGAATAAAAATATTTTAAATCTTTGGGAGAATAAATAAATAAAAAAATCTTAACATTTTTATACAAATTTATGCCATTGATAGAATCTGAAGTAATCTATTAATTCTTATTCTTGTCTCACCTAGAACTGGGACTCTGATACCAGGAGTAGCTTTCATTGAATGAAAATATAATGGTTTTAGCATTATTTCTGTTTCAGGTAACATTAGCTTAAGAAGGAAACACAGGGAAGATTCCACATTGCAGTCTCTGAGTCTGTAAGGTACCCTAATGGCCTCAGTTGAGAACAAGAGGTTTGGAGGACTTAAATGTAAAAAACTGTTCTACAGTGAGAACCTCAGAACACCAAATGTTATCTGCAGTTTGGTGTTCAAGGGTAAAGACCCCCCCAGTCTTAGTGCAGCAAATCAACTGCAGTTTGAAAGAATCCTATTTTGTGTAGCAACTGAAAAAGCCAAAAGCCAAGCAACCCATGATGGAGAAAAAAAGTCTACACATTTTACCTGCTTAAGTAGCTGTTGCTTGAGCTTTTCAACTCGGATGGTGTTATCTGATGTACAAAGGCAGCTGCTGAAGTAAAGAAGGTGTTAAGTGCAGAAAACCAACAAATGGCTTCACCATGCCGGTGTATTTGAATTTAATTCAGAGGCGCCCATAGGAGCAGACCCACTGTGTGCGATAAAGTAAATTCAATCACATGATGTTCTGGCTTACTCCATAGCTCCACCCGTGCTAGTCACACAGCTGGATATCAGGCACGGGGCAGGTGGCCAGTTAAAGCAAGCCAGCGCTAGTAAATCTTCAGATTACCCACTGGATGAACAGGGTGAAGGCAGGACATTGTTGTCTAGCAACTTCCAAAAGCAACCCCTTTTTGGAAAATAGCTGCTTAATGGATGCTACACACTGCGTAACAGGTGGTGGCCTTCCGGCCTCCTCTTCTCTCTATAACCCGTCTTCACAGAAATGCAAGACTGGCCAGGGAATCCACATTATTTTTACACCTTTCAGAGTATTTTTACATCTTTGTTTGTTTCCAGACAAGTTCAGCTCAAAACTCTAATTTTGCACTTTTAGACCTATTTCAAAGACTCCGTCCTTCACTTTTTCTCCTCTGATGAGTAATCTGCAAGTATCATTTATTTTTCTATTGATGATAATGGAACAAAGTACCAAACAGAAAAGTTATGGACATGATTAAAAATAATGGGATAATGCAAAGTTACTTCCATCAAAGCTATCAAAATTTTAATGGCCTTGTAATGGTGGAAGACATAACAAAGTGGGACAACTTTAAAACAATAATTCAATCACAGACCTTTATGAGATTACTCTGCCTCCCCCTTTCCTTTTTCAGCTGCACTCTAGACCCTGCCTTTCAAACTGAAAATCATTTAGCATCCACTGTGGGACTGTATAAAATTGTGCATAATGGCAGCGCTACCCTTCATGGCTGAAGTAAGTCCATATACATAATATGGTAGACATGCAGAAACCTCTGCTTCCCTTACAGTGCATGCACATGCTGTAAAAATCTATACAAGAATTCCCTGGACTTGCTGAATGTGTTGATCAAATAAGCAAAAAAGGTTTCATGGCTGCTCACAATGTTCAGGTATGTGGTGCATACAGAGTAAGCCAAATACGTTCCCATTGTGCTGTATCTACTGTGCAGGAGCAGACCACCATGCTGAATGTATGATGCTTCTTGGATGAGATGCAATCATAACATATACCACATCAAGCCTGCACAGAATCAAGAGATGTGTCCAGGATTGCCAGGTATTTGGAAATCCTGGACAAATATAAAAAATCCCAGAATTAGTAATAGAAAAATGTTCTACTGGAAACAGAAGATGCTCATAGAAATCCATGTGTACAATGGCCTGGACAATGGGAGTCCCGGCCAGCTGAGATCTACATTTACTAGTAGGTAGATAGGTAAATAGCTTTTAACATCCTAGGGTGGTGAATCACAGAAAAGTCACAACTATCACTCAGTCTGCTCTTGACACTCACATTCAGAGGGGATGGAAATAGGCCTCAGAGTAATTCTTCCATCTTATTTTCATTTGGATTGTTCAGTGCTGCAATTTATTTCTATTAGTAAATGCCTGCAGAACTCGCCGCCCATACTAGTATCACTGCAGTGCTGCTGGAGGCACAGAACAGAAGAATATCTGGCAGTAGCTGGCTCTCACAACTCCTAATTTATGTGATTTATCACCTAGCTTGCCAAACAGTTCAATCAATTAAAAACCACAAGGCACAACCTTCTTTTTTCTCTGTTAACATTCTTGCAGGAGAAAAATATAATGTTATTGTTGTAATGCTCACACTAGTCTCAGGACTCTTTATTTCCAGAGAGCTTAAGGGATGCTGGCAATGCAGCATCCTATTCCCACTTTTCATACTGCATTACAGCCCATTCAAGATGCAAGCAAACGTGGATCCAAACACCAACGTGCACATACCTAGGAGAATGCCTCCTCACAGAGGCTCTGAAGCTTTCTGTAAAAGATCCTGACCAGATGAGCTGGCCTGAGAACCAGAGATTCAGGAAAAGATTTAATCACGAGCGTAACCGCAGGCACGGAAGAGAAATCAACGAAGCTACTCCTGAAATGAAGCATGTGTAAAGGTGCGTGCCAAAACAAGGCCTTGAAAGAGCTTCAGAAACTTTGTTTTCAACATAGAAAGATGCCTCATTTTCCCACAGCTGGTTTTCCTCTCCTCTCCTGAGTACCTCTGGGAACTAAATACTTATGGATCCTGTGCCTTGCAGAATGGAAAACCAGGAGCAGAACTGCTGAGCCCAGTTGGGGAGCAGTAGTAGAAGACAACACTCATGTGCTTATCCAAAGGCCTGACAAAAGATCAGCATTATGAAGCTGGGGATGAGTAAAGAAATAGGTCACAGTAGAACAACAAGTAGCAGGGGGGTGACAAATTTGCTTGCCTTTTCTTCTAATTTTAGCAAAAGACAGCCACAAGTGCTGACCATGATGTTACAGCAAGCAGGTCTCAGTAAGACTTCTCCAAAACCATAGTTTTTGGGCAGCCCATGTGTGTTTTAAAACTGCCATAGTACTGTGAGCTGATGGCAAATTTCATGCTGTTCTCCAGGGGTGCTGGGTCTTGCTGTGGCACTGCACATTGCCCGGTCATTCTGGGATGCCAGAGTTGTCATCTTCCAAACACAGACTAACAGCTGAACCTAATCTAACTGGACAAATGCATTTTCCCAGCTTCCTTTGCAGAACCAGGGAGCTGTAATTAAGACTGCATTAATGTTTCCTACTTCTGAAGCTTCAATCGTTTGTATTTAAGACATCCTTACCAAGCAGCGATTTGGCACACAGGGGTGAAAACTTGAAGAAACTAGCTCTTACTACTGAGTTTTAGTGTAAAGGTCTTACCGATTTCAACTACACAGAATGAGGCCCAGCATCAGCTGCTTATCTGCGGCAGATTAAAATCCCTGCTAGGGCTGAAACATGAATTTTTCCTAACGTATTTTCTGAGTACTTGAAAGATACCCCTGTTCAGAGAGCAAGCAGAAGTCTTATGGCTTGGCTAATGAGGTTTTACATATCTAAAGCCCAGCAGTCATGCCTCCTTGCTGCAAGACAGATGCACTGCTTTGGCTGGAACTTAAGATCGCCAGTACTGACATCAGTGTCTCCAATGCAAAGGTCTATAAAATGACATGTGCACATTATCTTAATGATAGTGCCAAGGAGACAGATGACAAGTTCTTCAAACACTTCCAGAAAGTGCCAACTTCTTCTTTTCTAAATACTTTTTATGTGCTGATTTCATTAGAGAGAGGCTTGGATCCAGCCACGGTAGAGCTGAAGCTTGGATGAGTGCCTAAGGGTATGTTGTTACCACTGCAGCTCCAAGGTGGTGCAGAAGTAGGCAAAGCCACTGTAGCCACTGTAAGGAGAGCATGAAGGGCCTCTCTACCCAATCCGGTTCTTTTGAAGTTTCATGCTGCAACAGCTACAGGTAGTCATTGCTCAAAATTCATGCCTAGGAATAGTGATTGCTGTTTGGAAATATAAGCCAGAAAACACTTACATTGCTGTGTAGACTAAACGTGTAAAAAGGCTTATATGGTCTTTTACTATCTTCCTCATGTGCTAACATTATCAATACTAAGTCCTAGAGGAAATCTCTTATCAGCTATGCGCAAAGATATCCTACAGTGCTGACATTCATGTGTCCGTAGTCATCTACATGACCTAGCTGGGGTGCTAATCCATTTCTGCAACTCCAAAATTCAGCAATTCAAATCCTGTCTTCAAAAGCATCTCTTTTCGACATCCAGTTTAGAATGTGACAGAGAGTATTACACAACTCACTGTTAGTTGGATTGCTCAGCTGTCCTATAGCTGTCAAAAAGTAGAACTTTGGCTTAAACTATTCTATACAATATTTTCAGTGGTGTGTTTCCGTATCTCTATCACCCCCTTGAAAAGATTGACAAAACCAAAAGATCTCTAAGAATGCTGACTCAAGCAAGCAAACTGTCATCCTATTAATTTCTCTTATTTCTGCGCTATTTCAGTCAGCCTAGAGGTTCTTGGAAAGAACAGACACTGAACTAATTCTCATTTATATGACATAATTAGCTGGAAGGGCCTGCTTTACTGAGGGCCTTTTTAAACCTTGTCCATCTGGTTTCAATTAAATCATCCAAGGAAACAGCAAATGGCTCCTCCAAAATAGCTGTTTCTTACCCATTACAATACTCAGTTTTAAGTAAATAAATAGACAGAAGTTACACTGCCTGTATGTCATAGACAATAAGTGCTACTACCTGGTCTGACCTCCGAATGCCACTAAGTAGATCACCTCAGAACACTGCTCTTTTCTCTACTAAGCACAGCCATCAAGCTCTTTAAATAGCATAAAAAGAGCTGCAATGGGGATTTTGGTTCTCACATATAGGAACTACATCAGGAATGAAGTGTCATTTACATTTCTTAATAGGACTTTGTGGTTTAACCCCAGCAGCAACCCAGAACCACGCTCACTCGCTCACTCCCCCTCACCCACTCCCAGAGGGATGGGGAGGAGAACTGAAAGAATTTAAGTCCCATGGGTTGAGATAAGCACAGTCCAGTAACTAAGGTATAACACGAACCACTGCTGCTACCACCAATAATAATAATGGTAAGGGAAATAACAAGGGAAGAGAATACAACCGCTCACCACCCGCCAACTGACACCCAGCCCAACCCAGCAGTGATCTAACCCTCCTGGGTAACTGCCCCCAGTTCACATCCTGGGCATGTGCTGTGGTATGGAATACCTCTTTGCTTAGTTTGGGTCAGGTGTCCTGTCCCTGCTTCCTCCCGGCTTCCCCTCCTCCCTGGCAGAGCATGAGATTCAGAAAGTCCTTGGTCAGAGTAAACATTACTGAGTAGCCATAACTAAAAACATCGGTGTTATCAGTGCTGTTCCCAGGCTGAAAGTCAAAAACACAGCACTGCACCAGCTACTAAGAAGGAGAAAAATGACTGCTACTGCTGAACCCAGGACAGACTTCTACTATAGTTTATAGCCAGTATGTGCTAGTTTCTTGGGTACTGAGTGGCAGGCCTGAAGATGCATTGCCACTTGCTTTAGTGTACTTGGGATGTTGCATGAATGCTTAAAAACAAATCTAACCAGACCAACTACACATCTCACTCCTCCTCAAAGTGGATATATGATATACGGCATAATAAAGTCAAGCATACACAACATATACCCAAATTGGGTTCATAAGGCAAACAGTCTACAGAGTTCACTGCAAACTGAGATAATTATTAAATAGTAATTACAAACTAAACCCGTTAGCAAGCTGAGCACACCAAGAGGCTGAGACACACACTCAACACTTTATCTTGTGAGGTGCCAAGTCAGTAACAAACCTCACTTCTCATTCTTTATTCCTGGACACTGTGTTGTTGCTGCTGACAGTTTCACCTGTAGTCCCACAGGTAAATTACCTGCTGGGTTTTGGAATCGCTGTAATACTTATCCTGTAACCACTTGTCGGTCCCAGGTAAGTCTCAGTATTTACACTCTGTATCCCTTCCACAGCAGCTTCCCTCAGCTGAGGCCCCGTCATTTTCTTCCTCTTGAGTTTGAGCTCTTGAGTCTGTTTAATACTTTTAATTCCATGCTCTGGCCTTGAAGAAAATCTTTCAGTGGCTGGAGCCACATCCATCATTTCCAAGACTTATGGCATCTGTGATATTTTGCTCCTTTTAATAAAATTAGGACAATTCAGAGATACTTTGTTTCTGTTTCATCTCCAAAATGGCTTTCTTTCATACAGCTTCATCTCCCCAACACTGCAGTGTTAATTCTTTTCTTTATGGATTTCATTATGTTATCACCTTCCCCCATCACCTTGAAAGTTTCAAATTCTTTGCTTTCCATTTTCTAGGCATCTTGACTTAAAATGAATTGTGCATGTCATTGTGGTTATTCAACAACTTTCCTAAACATCCAATGGAAGCTGATTTCCAAAGCTGACAGAAAACACTGATGTAATTTAAATACTCTCATTAAAGGCAAAAATGTATGAAAATCACTTTTTATTAATTTTCAAATATAAACCAAGAATTTCTGCATTTGTGTATCCATTGCACATGAGCTCCCCTGTGGTCAGTTCCAGCATTAACTCTCACAGGTATTTTACATCATCATAATGGATTGTGTTTAATCATTGCAACATAGTGAAATCAACCTCTGAGAGTTGAATTAAACAAAATTGGTGACAAGATCCAACGCTCTACATTTCTTGCAGTGTTCTCCACAAGACACAGCAACTCTGTTGTCTCAGCAGCCTTACACTTGTTCATGAGTTGTATCCATTCTGCAGATTTTATCTTTTTGCATGTGTTAGCAGCCCTCCTAAGGATATTGCCTTGTCTTGACTCAAGCAGCTAATGCCACATGGCTCTTCCTACAGCCATAACAAGCAGTGGTTCCTCCAAGTCAGACTGGTACTCGTGCTCATGTCTGATGCTCTCTTTCTGCAAAAGCATGCAGAAACAGTCCTCTGCCTAAGACTAACCCATGGCCTTGTGTCAGGCACAGACTGAAGTGAAAGCACTAATAAGCCAAGCTTTTTGCAACAAATCTAACTGTAGGCCTGGCAGCAGATCCTGAACAAGCGCCTTTAACTAGTTAACCAGCACTTAAAGTCAATGGAATAACAGACAATAAAACAATCAAAACCCATGTCAGAGCCAGAATTTCCCCTTTACATATATAACAACAAAGAACCTCTTGTGCATTTAAGACAACACAAAGTAACCTGTTTAGTTTTACACTGAGTAGTGTGAGACTGTATCATCAGCGCTCCTGCACATTCTGCTAGAAAGCCTGGTATAGATTCATTTGAGTCTTTCATTTTACAATTACTTCTTTTCATTATTTAAAGAGTCATCTAACAGCATTTCTAGAATCCCATTTTGTTTCGGTGTTTATGTAAAATGGAGTTGTACCGTTCCGCTTCTGCTTAACATACTGCCTTGCACCACCATCATCTTCTACTACAGGTTAGAACGAGTCAGCCAGGGAAATTCCTGTAAGAAAAATAACAAAACAAGAACGGAATAAAAATTGTATCAGAATGGACAAACAGTAAGAGGAATAGGATAGAAACATGTATTGACTACCCAATAGAATCCACAGCAAGTAAAGACTGCTCAGAAACTTTTTGGTCTCATGTTGTCAAGTATCAAAAGAAACAACCATAAAATACATAAACAGTGACTAAAGACTATGCTTTTTCTGTGGCTTAGGTGACACCACCTGAGGATTTCAGAGGCTTGCCTACATGAAGTCTGCCGAAAAAGAAAGGAAAATACGTACATACCTGCTTCTTTCTGTCAGACTGTGGATCAATCATTACATTTATAAGAGAAGGTGTTTGCTTGTCAGTCAGGCTTGCTTTCAGAGCATTCTGCAACTCTTCTGGTGTTTTAACAAAGTATCCTTTACCTCCGAAGGCAGACATAATTTCCTCGTAGTGTGAATTTGGCAGGAGAGACACAGGAGGCACACTGTAACAAAATGGAAAACCTCTAATTAATAGCAGGGAAGAACTGCCAGACACCAATTTAATTACTTCACACTTTTAAATCAGTGCTAAGATGATTACTGTCCTGGCCTGATGAATTCTTGTGGGCTGGAAGAACTAAATTTCCTATACCATTAATTCTATGTTTATAAGGGAACATACTAATTTTCATCTTCTGGAGACATTCCCAAGCAAAATTTTAGCCTAGTTTTCTTGTCATGAGTTCTCAGCTCCAGAAGTAGAAGCCCCGTGTAATCTCATAGTACAAGCCTCAGGTAGTTTTGGATATTATCATGTTTTTGGAGGTTATTCTGATATGTGTGGAGGCCTGAACTGCTGCAGAATCCTGAGACAACTAACAGAAACACATCTCTCTGCTGCACAGTTGTGTAAATTAGGTTGGTTGCTTACCTTTAATAACTGGTTCTTACTTACATGAACTTAGCCTAGAACTTAAATTCACTTCAGATCACAAAGCATTAGAAGTGAAGAGAATGACCATTTTGGCCACTTCTTCCTCAACTAACAGGACACACATAGAAGATGCTCACCATGTAGCAGGATCTCCAAACTTTAACATCTCCTTCCAGGCATCTGCACCCAAACCAGTGTAAATCCCATTGTTGTTTATGATGATAATCAGGATTGGCAAGTTGTACCTACAAATAGATGCATTTGGAAGAACTCTGAAATACAGGTACCTTTCTGTAAGGTATTAAAAATGTATTAAAAGTGTTACTTTTCATTAAAAGGAAAATAGTTTAAAAAAAAACCATTTCCTCCTGAAACATGATCTACTCATCATTGGTGACAACACATTAAGTTAAACCAGCATAAACACAACCATGCATGTTTTTTGGCCTGTTTTCACGTGCTGTTCCAAGTAGCCCATCTAAGACCAGCATTCTTGGCTGGCTAGTAAAATGGATCCTGGCAATACATGAAGAGCGTCTTGAGGAAAAAACAGTTACCTGCAAATAGTTTCCACCTCCATCCCAGAAAATCCAAAAGCACTATCTCCTTCTATGCAGATGACTCGCTTTTCAGGTGCTCGGTCTTTAGCTACCATTGCAGCTGCTATAGCAAAACCCAGTCCAACTCCCATTGTTCCAAAAGTACCTGCATCAAGCCTAAAGAGGACAACACAGAATTACTATCCCCTCATTTCTGCTCAAGCATTTAAGTTAATCCACAGTAACTTGTCTTTACTTCTAATTATCTTCCATATAGTATTCAAATACTGTTTCATAAACAGTTGGTATAAAGAGATACCAGATGTATAACTTCTTATAATCACTCAAACATTTTGTAAGACTGTGAACATTTTAAGTGATATAAACATACTGGAACTCAAAATTAAGAGCTCTCACACACTAGCTGCACTATGGTAATGAACTATTCTTACATGCTTTTAGCTTGAATAGTAACAATATTTCAAAAGCATTCAATTACTGTAGAGATAGTCAGACTACAAGAAATCTTTCCATGTTTAATTCCTTGAAGCAATTGGTTAAATACTGCTGTTCTAATTTCAGTCTTCTGTTCAACTTCCGAAATCAAATTTAAAGCTGCAATAAAGTTAGATCATTTCAGTCAGAAGCACATAATGGATACAAAAGTACATAAAGAATTAGATTATTCCAGGGTTAACTTTTCAAATTTGCTTTCAGATATGTGCAATGCAACCTGAAAAGACAACCATTAACATTACTGTGCCTTTATTTTAAATAAGGGGTGGTGGAAATGCAAACTCTTCCCCCAGCTTCACTGGAAGCATGAGGGTTTTTTTGGTTGGTTAGTGTCTTCCTGCTCACAAAGAAGTTTTTAGGTTCATTTAGGACTTTAGGCTACTTTAACGAGAAGGCACAAAGTTCACAGTCAGACCAGCAATTTCACACCAACACAGAGCTCACTTTTCACACCCATTCAAGAAGTGGCATTTAATTCCGTCTTACATTAAAACTAGACTAGACATAAAGACATACCAACACTTCCAAATTTGAGTGCCCATATTTTAGGTATGCAGGTTTGTATGAAAGTGTGTTCAATATACAATCCAATTTTCAAAATTAGTTGATTCTTCTTAAATGTTCTCTGGTTTTAAGTGTGTTTCAAAGAAATCCTCTTTGTATGAATTCTTTTCAACTTGAGAACCCAACAACTGCTTTTACTTTAAATCAAAATTTACCAGACTCTTGAGCACGGAAGTAAATATCTAGATCAGGGAATTTAGCATGATGCCCTTCACTCAATTTCCACAAAAGAGTGATATACTATCTGTTGCAGAGCACACAGAAAAGTCACAGAAAATTATTAAAATCTACAACAGGACATCAGAAAATGAGTAGAAAACTTCCCTTAACCCCTCTCCCAACATACTAGAGGGGTTTTTTTCCCCTCTCCCTTTTAGAACCTTTAAAAAAGACTAAAAAAAAAAAAAAAAAAATAAAGAAAATCAGAACCATCATACTCCTCACCTAAATGTTAACACTTATACATGGGTCTATCTTGTTGCCAGAACAACAAAGAAGATACTGCACCTTTGCCGGGGATAGTAATTTGGAAGCATAGTTCGTCCAATGTCCATGGTGTTTGCTCCCTCACTTACTAAGATGCAGTCCTTGGGTATCAGTTCTCTGATGTGGTGGAAGACCGTGTAATAATTCATAGGCAGAGATTTCTGTAATGCTAATCCCTTAAAAATAAGAGAAACTCCTATGGATAGACTTTATAATACAGTGCAGAACTGAGATATGTAAATAATAACAATGGAAATAAAACTGTCCCCTGCTAGGAAAGGCTGGAGTACTTGGTTTTCCATGTACTATATCAAGATCACTCCTTCTGTTCCTATCCTGGTGACACAATGTATTTACCAGAGGCTCACTCAGCTCCACAACCCCGGATGCCCTGTCATTAACAGGAAGCTATTAAAACTCAGTTTAACCCTAGACTCATATTAAACATTTTTGCACATACATTTGACTATTGATAACCCTAAGTGAGCCGTCACCTGTGTGCTGGGCAGTAGTTCAAAAGAGTGATCTGCTACAATTTTAGATCCCAATCTCAGAAACCTGCATCTCAACTTGCAGAATATGAGTTGGATAAAGTTAGGCATATGTCAGGCATCTGTGGTCTTTTGGCCAGAATAGCTACTTGCTTTTAACACAAATTATACTCCTACCAACTCTGCTAGCCAGCACAAATACAGAAGAAAATTAAGAGTATATCTTCATGTAAGCTAGCTTCCACTTGGACTACTTGGAGGTAACTTGGAGTACCATTGCTTAGAAGTCATTGCCCATAACACAGCAGCTCTGGCTATGGTCTTCTGGTACTGGTTTTAAAAACCCAGCCCCAAAGTTCAATGGCTTCCACACAGTCTGAATTTGTAAAAAAACCCTAGAATACTTAACTTACAGTAAAGTATTAAGACTTAACTTAGAGCTCATAAGCCTGACAAGAGTAAGCCTGTACCAGAATGGCATAAATTTTCAAAGCTTGGGTGACATGACTGTCAGAAGTAGTTGAGAAGTTTGGACATAAATCAGTGACAAAACAGACTGTGCACAGACTGTGCACTGGTATCTGTTAAGGAAAGAAATCTCTTTCCTTTAACATTACCTTTGATCTTTCCTCGTTGTTCAACATTTTCTCTCGTAGTCTCTTCCACCACTCTGAATTAGAAGGATATTTCAATGATCTTTTGCTGAATTCTTCCAACAGCTGGAACAACATTGAAATGTCACAGAGACTCCTTTCATCACATTTCAAAAATAACAAACCGTCATGAGCATCAAGAATAACATTACCAAGAAAGATCCCAGCACAACCACAGTAACACTAATCAGAATCTTTTAACATTAAATACGTTGCTTGAAAAATGAGGTTTTCCTTGAACAGTTTTCTTCTTTTCCTCTAGTAACTTTATATAAATCAGGGGAGATTGATTTCAAAACAGGCAGACATCTGGTACTATGTTACCTGTCCAGTCACGGCGTTTATGTCACCTAATAAAGTTGCAGCTGGTCTCACATTATTCCCCAGCTCTTCTGAACAAATATCAATCTGTATTTCAAGAAGAAAGACTACCATTAACTCAAGGATATTAAAGAGACTTCTTTTTTTCAGTTACAGTGCAAAACATGGTCTAACAAATATCCTCACACTTGTTTTGGCTGTACAGATAAACCCTCTGTCTTTCATTACCATGACATAGGAAATCCTTTATTTAAAGGAAAATCCCATGGTACATATCCATTTTAATAGAAGTTTTATATATATATGAAATAGAAGTACATATATATATGAAATAGACTTAAAATTAACTACTTGCTTCTTACAAGCTCTTGCTGACAATTTAAAACTTTATCACTAAAATCACCACCACCTTCTCCTTGATGTTCTAATAACTATATGGAAACTACAAATCTAGGCTTAGGTATACCCTTAAAGGCTATAGAAAGCAGTAATTTTCTTACTAAGTCTGTGTGTGCTACCTGGCAACAAGAATTTGGATAGTATGAAGAAACTGAAAAGTAAATTGTGACCACTGAAGCAACTTCCCCATTTTCTTCATCAGTGATGTAGCAGGCCTCTTAGGTTACATGGAATACTAACTTATGATCAGGTCACACAGGCTATTAACTGAACCAGTATTTCAATATGAACCCTTGACAGTGAAAAGTTACTACTTCAAGTGAGGTGAAATAATATTAAAAGTTTCCTTTGCCTTCTTTAGAAGAAGGAAACATAAAAAATGTATTATTTCATAAATCAAAAGGAACTCTGGTTTACAAAAATTATGTTACTCCTCTGGAAAAGATGCAAAGTTTGGAGCCTGAGATTATGTTCCAGACAACTGAAGGCAGGCCAGTAAGCACACTGAATCAACTACTATTCTTTGATCACAGACTCTAACGGAGGACATTTTGAGGATGTAAACAATTTAATGACTTGTCTTGCTAAGAACTGGCAGATTGCCAAATACATTAATTAGTTAAATAGCCTTTCTTCTTCTTATTAACACTTCCGAGTGACTTAACTCATATAATAACTGACTCTGGATCTGAAAGTAATTCTATTTCAGAAAATCTGCCCAAGAGAGCAATCAAACAGTTTAACGATGTCACACTTTCAATACAATTTCCTTTCAATCACAGGAATTCCAGTGTTCCAAAGATCACACAAATATCCTATAATCCTGTATTAGCCAGCTACATGGAAACGTCTGCTTTCCTCATTAGAGCAGCACCAAGTCTTGTAACCATTTTTAGAAAAAGACAGGAAAGTACAAGAAATAATGAAAGAAATTAGAAGTATTTCTGGACAACTACCATAACTATGGTGCACTGTTCTTGCTGTCCATAGTGTACTTCATGTGGCAAGTAACGCCCTAACAAAATAATTTACAGCAATTGCTCTAGGCAATGCAGGAAGAGGAGGACTTTCTGCATGTGACAAACAATCATTTTCCTGCTCACCTGAATAACCTTTACATCTTTTTGAAACCTTGGTGGTAGACCAAAATGCAAAATCCAATTCAACCTTGCACCAAGCAGGATGATTACATCAGCATGCTGTAATGCCCTAATAAAGGGAAAGAAGAGAATTAGATAAGGAGGAATTAAATTTAATACTGTTTTCAAAATTAGAAGTAAACCTAACCACCACAGCAAACCTCAGAATATACATACAATCCTTCCTTTCTCTAAGTTGATTGCTTAGCCCCAAAAACCTGTATACTTTTATGTAGCCAATCATCAAGCCATTCTTGAGTTTAGGCACTCAGAGAAGCTGTGGCTGCCCCATCCCTGGCAGTACTCAAGGCCAGAACAACCTGGTCTAGTGGAAGGTGTCCCAGCCCATAGCATGGTGTTGGAACTAGACGATCTTTAAGGCCCCTTCCAACCCAAACCATTCTATGATTTTCTTGATACACCATGGTTGGGAAAGGAATTGTTACAGTAGAAGACTTACAAGATGCTATAACTATGCTGAGGTTAAAGTAAAAGACTTATTACTCTGACACTAGCAACAGTGGATGCCAAAATTAAGATTAATGTGGACCTTTTATCTTAGACTCCTGTTCATTCACCTTTCAGCTAGGCAGACAATATCTGGTATGGTCTTTTATTCTCCATTTTTCTTAACAGCATGCTTAACAGTGATAAAACTAAGATGCTCAACAACAGAAATACTGTAATCTCAAAGTACTTAAATGTTCCATCTGTAAGTTGACTGTGCATATTCATACCTAATAGGGCTCTTATAGTCCATTCACATTAATTTTGCCAAAAGACAAAAAACTACCACGTCTTACAAATTACTTTAAACACAGTCCTTCAGCGTAGTCTGAAATACTTTATATTTCTTTTTAAATAATGTGGAATTCAGTCACAGTGTATTCCAAACACCATGCAAAAATAGTAGATAGCAAAACTTCAACTGCAATGTGCATCTTAAGCTCTTGTTTATGGTTTTAAAATAAAAAGCCGGTAGTGCACCAAGGTAAATGTTTAACATAACTGTGTGCCAGTTTCATTTTAAGTTATGGAATACATACTAATAATGTTGATAAATCTACTTGTCATAGATTTCACAGTTATGGAATATTAGCTATCAGAAAAAGTATCTTTCTGGCCAGCATTCTTAGAGCATTGTTAAAAGCGATCCACCTGAATTTGTTATCTCTTTCCAAGCAAGTTCTTCAGTATTTTAAAAAAAGGTACAAAATGTGGCTGAAAAATTTGTTGTATGCACTTTGTCTTCCCTGGCATCTGCAGACCACCACAATTCCTAGTTGATTCTTAGATGTTAGAATTAGAAGCTTTGCTTCATATTTACGTTGATCTTGCTGCAGCTACACAATTTGGATGGTTATCAGGAACTACTCCTTTTGCCATTGGTGTAGGCAAAAAAGGCAGTCCACAAAGGTCCACCAACTTTCTGATGTTGTTTTCAGCATGTGAATAAGCAGCACCTGAATAAAATGAAAGAGACTACTTAATACTACAGAAACTTACTGTATTGGCTTGAACTTCAAGTAACCTGATTACATTAGCGGTAGAAAGAGTACTATTTCTCATTATGAAAGCTGCCTGTTATTTTTCGTTCTGGAGAATTCAAAACATAACATGCCAAACTACAGGTATTTGGGTTCAAATTTCCCACATTTATTTACTAAAGCCTTCTCCCTCCCTCCCCAGCCAGCTAAGGCTTTAGCTGAAGTATTCAGTTATTTCTGTGAAGCAGGGCAGGGAAGAACAGGAGATTTTGTTTATCTAAAATGATAATTTTGAGTGGGTGAATTTGGTATTATGGGGCCAAGACTTCTGCAGCAGCAACAGATGACAGCCTTTGTGCTGTGTCATGACATTTTTTGCTTGCCCCCTGCATGCTGTTGTAACACATGATCCATAACAATCTGCCCAGATTTGCTATAAGCCTTTAATGAAAAAAAAAAACCTGAACTAGCTCAAAAGATGACCTTGTAAAACTGTGTGCCTATAAATATATTTACTGTGATGCTACCTTCAGTACATGGCTGCTGTATTAAGGGAAATCTAGAAGTCTAGAGCACTGACTGGTGCCAATGCAGGAACGTAAGTCCGTAAGTCTTAAATCCTGAAGAATAAACTTCTGTATTCCTTCATAAACTGCTAACAACAGTACGTAGCAGAAACTCCAGAGGTATTTGTTAAGTAGATTCTCAATTGCTGACATCAACAAAACATGCATTTATGTATTTGATACTCTTAACTTTCACTTTCAAAGATCATCCTTTTGTTCATGTGTATTAAGCCAGAGAGAGGGAGGAAAAAACCCCCACCCTTTCCTGATCTACCTTCTGTCTACTATTTTGTTTCCTAATCAATGAAAAGACCTATTTCATCTCAATCATTTGAGTCCCTGATTAAACGTAGAACCTCTCTCCAAGATATGGATGATACCTGCAACTGCAGGAAAATAGCTTGGGTGAAATAAGTAGGTTATTTCAATTCTGTTCAGTTCTTAAACGTATTTGTTTGGAATTTTGGAAGTGATGCTTTGGTACTGCCCCAGTCTTAAGAGGGCGGTTACCCACTTTTTTCTCCTCAAACTTGTCAAATGATGAAATGCTTTTCCCTTACACTAGATGAAAAAGGCAACAGTTGCACAACAGAACAAAAATACTCTAAAACCAGATCAGATTTTAACATCAGATTTGAAGTTTATAGGTTTTTAGTTTTGTTTCAGGTAGTTTGTTTTTTTTTTAATAGACAGTGCAAAGGATATGGTTAACACTTATGGGGAAAAGAAGCCACTTTAGCTCTTATTCTTGTCCTGAACTTGCACTGTTCAAAGCAACATCAGAGCATGCTACCTTTGCCAATGATGAGCAGAGGCTGCTTGGAATGAGCAATGATAGACGCTGCTCTGGATACAGCAGAGCTTTCAGCTGTGCTGATGGGAGGTGGCAGGCAGCATTCCATGTACCTGGAAGTCAAGCACAACAAAAGAGGCTCTTAAAAAATTCAAAGTAAGAAATGTTGAAAGATAAAGCCGCAGTTGCTACACACTGTGTTACTCTCAGCATTTATCAGAACATGATATATTTTTAGTTAAACAGGCTTTAAAGATTTTCTTGCATATTCCTTTCCTCTCACAGGTAGTGTTTTTGAAGAGATTTACAAAGTGACATCATACTGTATTAATATTATATTACTTCATTCCTTTTTGCACATTTCACTACAAACTATAATCCATGTCACACTGTGAGGGAATGTTTACT
The DNA here is from genome assembly GCA_025448015.1 of Bolborhynchus lineola. Taxonomy (NCBI): domain Eukaryota; kingdom Metazoa; phylum Chordata; class Aves; order Psittaciformes; family Psittacidae; genus Bolborhynchus; species Bolborhynchus lineola. Next base: position 3,829 of record JAOEHX010064921.1, on the reverse strand, counting down.
TTCAGAGGCTGGATCTTCTTGCTTTAAGAAAATACAAAAATAACTAAAGTTTATTCAGTGACTTGAAAAATAATGCATGTAATCTTTACGCACTTGACAGAGCTCTTGTTCACCTGAAGATTCACAAAATCTCCAGGTATGTCAATATAGCAGGAACCTGGACGACCATATATGCTGGTTCTTACAGCCTAGAAAACAGATAATCAGTGTTAACCACCACTTGAAAAGACGTTAAGAATCTTTATGTGTAAAACCCAAGAAACCCCTTCTGCAGGCAAAGAAGGAACATGCTATTTCATACTGCTGAACCATCACAGGATTGATTTATTCCAATAAATTCAAGTTTTGATACATTTTCCACTATATGCAAGCAAAAGCCTTTCAGTAGATGGACAATATTAGACTGTAAATTCTTTGCCTAATTTACAGTGAGACAACTGCATTAGCTGCTGTGTTTGCAAATCCTAAATTAAACTTTCATGCTGCATTCTGTTTAAAGTAGCACAACACAGAAAAAGCAAGACAACCAATGCCTCCATTTTCTATTACTTTGTATTCCAGATCTTTTATTGCAGGTAGAGGAACTGCTGAATTTGCACTTCTGGAAAACAGTAGCACTGTATGTGGAATTTAGGCTGACATGGCTAAAGTGTTGCTACAGCAGTAGCAAGAGACTTTTGTAACCCTTTCTGAAGCACTAAAGTAAGGAAGTGTTCTCTCTCACTCCCTCAAAAAATCCCAACAAACCAGCACCAAACTCAAAACTCAAATATAACTATCTCCTCTGCCCACCCTCTAAATCTCCTTCACATAATGAGAGTGGTAGAAGAGCTGAAGTTTGTATTATTACATTTCTAGCTATTGCACCTCTCCCTAAAAGCTTCATTGGTCATAGGAAAAGCCTCTCTGCTTGTTAATCCACTCCATCACCTAACATCTGCTGGATGAAACTATTTTTGGTAACAACTATATAAATAAACCCTCAAAGCTTCTATAGAAGGAGACAGTTATTTAATGCTCTCTTGCTAATTTAGTATTTTTCATACCTTTTCAATAACAGCAGGAATAGCTTCTAGGCTGCTTGGGCGAACAGACAGCTTGTTGTACAGCCTACCAGCTTCAACCTGAATAAATGCATATAACTATTATATCAATTTAGCAAAGTGATTTGATTATTTCCATCTCATTTTATCATGAATAAAATGGAAGAAATGCCAAATGGAAAGCAACAAGCTGAAAACACCCACGAATTAAAATGCAGTTCCTCAGTTGATAGAAACTGTCACAGCCATACTCATTCTCTTAAGTGTTTCAGTATTTATTCTTTTTCCTCCTGGAAATTGGTGCTACTTTTCTTTGAGAGTTCACTGTCTTCCATCTCAGAACAAACAAAGACAATTTATACCAGCTGAGAACCTAAAACAGTTCATGAATTTTAATATGAGTATGGGAAAAGACATTCCAGGTTATCAGCTACATTTATACAATGTCAATTTTCAACCAGTAGATGGAGCAAGTCAACAGCAATATATGATCTGTTACGAAATGCTAGTGTTTGGTGTTGGTATTCTCATACTACTGAAGAAACAACATCAATTATTTAACTGCAACCTTTCTGTAGAAAACTGTATGTCTGTGTACCTGCGGGAATTCTTGGAAAGCTCCCATGGTCTCCTGATTTCTGTCAGAAGAGCCTCCAATAACAATCAAAGGCCTGTAAAAGTGTATTAAAAAACAAAACAAAATGAAAAACAAACTTCAGCATACAGATTTTTTTAATAACTGTAATCACATCTCTAAATTCCTTATGGTCAAATCCTATGGCTCTTAGCATGGTGTGCACCTTCAGGACCCACAGATCACAACAGGAATACGAAGTGATCAGTACTATACAGGAGTAGATTCTAAGTTATCAATGTGTCAACTGGTAGACTTCCTAGCAGCTTTGGGTCACTAGTTTTAGGACAATCTGGATGTTTTAAGTGATCTGCATCTAGAATGAAAATTCAAAAGTGAAGTCATGTTTCTAGCAATTTTCTTTTAAGTTTGACAGCATGGGTGACAAAGTGGTCTGAGAGGAATGACAACAGCTAATCTAAAAAGCTGATTAGTACTGATTGATCTGAAAAGTATCAAAATGTTTAAGAGGCAATGTAACATGCACAGACACTAGAAATACAGCAGGAAACAATCTCTTCAGAAAGATTTTTTTTGCATATACATGCAATTTGTAAGACAGCAGAAGTTAGCAAACTATCCAACAGCATTTCTTCCTGCACTCAGTTTTTAGTAAAAAACCCAAAAGACCAAAGAGATGAACAAAAAAATAACACGCCTATAAGCATTCCTGTCCTTTCTTAAATTAGTTCATGGCTATGTGAAAAAGGCAGCATTAATTTACAATACAGGCTATACATTCCACAGGAGCACGTTTTCATTATCACTTCCACAAAGTAATTGATTTCCCTACAGTGAATAACAACTGGTCTTTCATTCAGTTTGTAGGTCAAATCCTCAAAGTGCTAAATGATGAGACAATAAAAGAAAGCTGTTTTATTAAATCTGCTCATTCCTCCACACTAAATAAAATATGGGTCAACAGCTTTCTAGGCTTTCTCTCCTAAAAAATTTCTCTTCAGATACAGCCTTTCTTTTGGCTGCATTTATCTATGCAATGCATTAAGCTGAAACTTTTACAGTGAGCTCAATGCATAATCCTAAATTTAGTCACCCAAACATCTGAGGATACCCATACCTAGAGCCAAGCTTCAGAACCACGCCATTTCTCTGCTACAAATCAAAAAGCCACAGTTCTAATCCCCTGACACTGCGAGATGAGAACTTCAGGCTTATTTCCGTGAAAAATCATTATGGACAAATGCATTTGATGTATGCCCTAGATATTTTATTCTGCTGCTTCTCTCCTCTGACCAAAATGACTATCACTATCCATATATAACCAGCCTGTTCACAGCAACAAACGGCATGTTCCTTTCACTTATCTTTTTCAAATTTAAGTATGTTTTAAGAAACAACTACTGCTTTCCAGTACTGAAATACAATTAAGAAAATGCTTTACTCTTAAGAAAGTAAACTCCAGTAGCTGTATCTTGAAAAGATTTGATTCTGCTTCTAAAGTTTACAGTTACAACCAGAAAGAAGTTCTTCTCCAAGTGAAATCATTGTACTACTGTCACAATACTGTAGGCACTTTAAAGAGCAGTGTTTATAAAATTAAGTCAAACTCAACAGTGAGGCAGGAAGAACATTGACTATAATGAAACTAGTAAGAAGAGCAAGCCTTATGGACTTGCAGGAGAACTGAAAAAAAAAATAAGGAACAAATCAGATGCTACCTCAGGTGAAGAGCATGGCATTTCACCATGCTACTGCACACAGAAAACTTGCCAACTATTGCAAACTCTTCTTTGGAGTCTATCCACATAGCCAAAGAAGATACTAAAAATTTTGCCCAGAATGAGGCAGGAGAGAAAGAGGCAGCATGGTATGTAATTTTTAACACAAAATATCAAAAGGTTTTACCCTCAGAAAAGCAGTCTACCAATGCCTCATTAGTTACCTAGGTAGCTGGATTTACACGCCCAAATGTTCACTGTGACAAGCTTCCAGGCTAAACCAAAGGCTCTTCTATTCAGCCCAGATGTGCTCCGGCAGTAAAATCCAAAAGCACAATTACCATTACATAAAGCTATCAGATTGCTTGACTTTATTCCAGTTGGTAAGTTTCTTTTTCATGGATGAGAAAGAAACAGAACAGGATCAGAAGAATGGGATTCCAGGCTCTAGAAGAACAACTCAGACAGAGCTT